>PVHP010025080.1:0-25874 GCA_004024765.1 Zapus hudsonius
CCCAGGCTGACCTGGAATTCACTTCGATCTTCCTACCTTTGCCTCCCAAGTGCTGGGATTAAAGGCATGGGCCACCACCCCTGGCTTCCTTTGTTACTTTTATGGCTTCCTAGTATCTTACTGTATGGCTGCCTCATAATTTACCAAACCCAGCCCTAATGGTGAACATTTGAGATATTTCTAATCTGTTGTTACAAAAATTACAGTTACTAGTTGGGTGTGGAGGTGAAGATTTAAAATCCCAGCACTTGGGAGGTGGAAGCCAGAGGATCAAGGAAGTTCAAGGCCCCCACCCTTAGCTTCCAAGTCACATCTTATATTGGAGAGGCTCTGAAAAGGACTGCGTGAAGACTGTTGGATAACAAGCAGGGTCCAGGGTCCAGGGTCCAGGGTGCCTGCCCTGGAAAGATGGGCTGCAAATGTTTGTCATGAGAACTGAGTCTCGTTTTATTCATCTCCATCTAACGAAGTGCTTAGTGCCAAAGGGGGAATTTACTTTTGTTTTTCTTTTCAAGGTCTCACACACACTAGGCAAGTGCTCTACCAGAGCCCCCAAGAGTAGAATCTAAATGGATTTTATTTTCAATCTTGGCTTTAAATGAGGGGGTTGTCAGCAATTTAAGAGAAGACAAAATTAGTCTCTTAAGGGTTTTTTTTATAGTCTACAGGTTAGAAACATAAAGCAACAAAAAAGTTTGGAAAATTGTGGCTGGAGAACGGTTAAAAGTTCTTACAAAGCAAGGAGGCCCATGTTCAGAGGCACTTGCTGGCAAAGCCTAGCCGCCGAAGTTCAAGTCCCCAGCACGCACGTGAGGTCTGGGGTTCGTTTGCGGTGGCAGGAGGCCCTGGCGACTGCAAATAAATCACTTTTTTTTAAGTTTGGAAATAAGTTGTCCGAACATTTTGAGATCGTTTCAAGCTATCACGTAGTGCTTGTTCATACTGGCTTATCTCTCTCTTCTAATATAAAATAAAGTTTGAAGCCGGGCGTGGTGGTGCACGCCTTTAATCCCAGCACTCGGGAGGCAGAGGTAGGAGCATCGCTGTGAGTTCAAGGCCAGCCTGAGACTCCAGAGTGAATTCCAGGTCAGTCTGAGAGTGAGATCCTACCTCGAAAAACCAAAAATAAAAATAAAAATAAAAAAGTTTGATGGCCACTCGGCCCACTTGTGGACACCGTACTCCAAAGCAAAGATCAAAGGTAAAGGGAGTAAAGCGCTGAATGCCTACCCACAACAACTCAGTGACCGCAGAACTATTGGACGACGGCGACACTGGCTGTCCAATTGCCGGGAAGTGCGGAGAGAAGCCTCTCTGGATTGGTTAGAGCAAATATCTCTTCAAGGCAGAGGCGCGGGGCGCGGCCGGTAAAGCTTCGGACCAATCAGAGGACGGCCGGAGGCGGGCTTTGCCGTGGTGGACCAGTCTTGGCCGCCGGGTGGAGAGGGGGCGTGGCCTGTGCTCCGGGCCGGGGGCGGGGCGAGCGGTGTCAGCGCGGAGCCGGATGCGGGCGGCGCCGTGGCCGGCGCGGCCCTAGGGATGGGCGGAGCCCGCCGGAGCCGCTGCGGCCGCGGGAGCCGGAGCCCGAGCCCGAGCCTGAGCCGCCGCCTCTGCTCCCGCGCGTGCTGGCCTCCGCGGCGGCGGTATGCTGGGCAAAGGGGTGGTCGGCGGCGGCGGCGGCACCAGGGCGCCCAAGCCTTCGTTCGTGTCGTACGTGCGTCCTGAGGTGAGAGCGCGCGCGCCGTGCGGGGCCGGAGCGGGGCGAGGCGGCGGGACGCGCCGGGGCCTCTCCCGGGACCGCGGCGGGCCGGGGCGGCCACCGTGGGAGCACGGAGCCCGGCTCTCGGGAGCCGCGGGGACGCTGGGGTGTGGGCACGGCCGCGGAGTCCCCGCCCGCCCCCGCGCGGCCTGCAGCCCCGGGCTAGGTGTGCTCGGTGCCGCCGGCCGGCGGGGCAGCCGCCCTCACCCCCTTCCTCACATCCTCCCGCAAGTTCATTCATTCCGAAAATCCTCCAGGAGCTCCTGCCTTGTGCCCGGCACGGTTCTTAACGCTTGGGTGGACGTGCTTCCCGAGCTTATATAAGGGCAAGAAAGAAACTGGATAAACTATAGAAAAAAGTATATACGGGGATCATGGGAAAGAAAAGGCGTCCTGGACGGCCCTGCGGGGTGCCGGGGCCTCCAGCAGCTGCAAAGGAACCCCCATGCGTGCGCCGCTCTGTGCCTCTGTCTTAGCTGGATGCTGGGGAACTGAACCTGGGTTGTTAGGCTCTGGAGACAAGTGCCCTAACCGCTGAGCCATCTTTCCAGCCCTCGATCTTTTAATCAATGTCTAGTTAATGATGCCTTCTCGTCTTAGAAATGTGAAGTTTTTTTTTTCTTTTTCTGCTCTAATCAGCAACCTCAGATATATGGCCAAATTCATTGTCCCCAGGTGTCTTACTGGTGGGCGGTTCTAGAGAAATCAAAGGCCTGGGATTTGCAGCCTTTGCAAATGTATCTTAAAAATAAACAGATCTTGTCTGCTGTGCTGGTATTCTGCCTCCCCCCCCCACAGTTTTAGCACCTTTGGTCCCAGCACTTGGGAGGCTGAGGTCGGAGGATCTACTTGAGTTCAAGGCCAGCCTGAGGCTACAGAGTGAGTTTCAGGTCATCCTGGGCTAGAGTGAGACCTACCTCCAAAACAAACATACAAACAAACAAAAAAGATCTTCTGTGGAGAGGACTCTTGTAATGGGTCCTATTTTTAGACTTGATTTTCAAATAAAAACCACTTCCTCTGTTAGCCAATGATATGGAGGCAGGGTCATCTTAATCTGCAGGCTTCCCTTGTATCTTGCCATGTAAATAATGGCTCACTTTCTCTGTGTCTTTTTTTCTGTCTTTTTTTTGGGGGGGTTGGGTTTGTGGTTTTTTTTTTTTTTTTGATGGAAGCCTGGTTGAAGGATAACTGATCTTTAACCTTTCCTCTTCAGTGAGATTAAGCTACCTACAAGTGGAAAGCTTTTTGAAATGTGGCCAGAGTTCAAGAATGTTCAAATCCTTCATTCCCCAAACGCCCGTAGTGTAATTAGACATGTTTTCACTCTTTACCCACAGGCTCTTTTATATTTTCTTTGAGGGGTAGTTAGGGAAGAGGCATGGTTCAGCCATCATATTCTTTTCAGATCCTTGTACTTGGCAGGTTTTTATTTGTATGTGTAAAAATAATGCTGTTCAGATGCTGTGCTTCTGATTCTAAAATTATTTTGTAACAGGATAAATTTCTCACCTAAATTGTGGATGGTTTATTAAAAGATAATCGTAGGAGGAGGTGAGAAAGTAATTTATTTTTAAGTAGATACCATATTGTGGGAAGCTGCATTGAGGGATTGCTTATGTGTCTAAGGGTCTTGGGTCACCCAGAGGAAGAAGTCTCTCAAAACACGTTTTTGGGGCTGAAGAGATGGTGTAGTGGTTAAGGTGTTTGCCTGCAATGCAGAAGGACCTGAGTTCGATTCCCCAGTGCCCATGTAAAGCCAGAAGCACAAGAGGGCCCATGTGTCTGGAGTTCATTTGCAGTGGCTGGAGACCCTGGCATACCTATTCTCTCTGTCTCTCTGTCTGCCTCTTTCTCTCTCAAATAAATAAAATATTTTTAAAAACCCACATTTTTGGCTTTGAGGGAGGGTCTCATTCTAGTCCAAGCTGGCCTGGAATTTACTACATAGCCAGGCTGGCTATTTTTTAAAATATTTTATGTATTTATATATTTGCAAGCAGGGAGAGACAGAGAGAGAGAATGGGCACATCAGGGCCTCCAGCCACTACAAACAGACTCCAGATGCATGTGCCACTTTGTGCATCTGACTTTACCTGGGTCCTGAGGAATCAAACCCAGGTCGTTAGGCTTTGCAGGCAAGTGCTTTAAACACTGAGCCATTTCTCCAGCCCCTCAGGCTGGCTTTGAAAAAAAGACCTTTATTCGTATGTGTGTGTGTCTGTCTGTCTGAGAGTGTATGAGTGGGCCAGGGTCTCTTGCTGTTGTAATTGAATGCCTGTCTGGCTTCTGAGGGTGACCGAGTAATTAATTAAACCCAGCAAATGCCTTTAAACCATTGAGCCATCTCCTCAGGCCCCAGGCTGGCCTTGAACTGAGAGTGATCCTACTACCTTAGCCTCCTGAGGCCTGTGCCACTATGCCCGGCTGTGAATGGGTGCACGTGTGGAGGTCTGAGAACCACTTCAGTTTTTGGTCCTTGCCTTCCACTTTGTTTAAGGGAGATTCTCTTCTTTGCCACTGGTACGCCAGGCTAGCTGGTCTGCAAGCTCCCTGTTAGTCTCTTGCCCTAGGAGTGCTGGGATTACAGAAGTGTACTACCATGTCCAGCTTTTCATGGGTTCTGAGGGTTCAAACTCAGGCCCTCTCACTTGTACTGCAAGTGCCTAACCCACTTCGCCATCTCCGCAGCCCTCCACACACTTATGAAGGCTGGTATTTGTACTCTCGTTTTCTTCACCATCTGCCTTTGGTGGATGTTTTGCAATCACTTTGTTCCCTCTGCCTCCACTACCACCTGCCCTGCCCAGTGCTGGGGTGCAACCCAAGATAAGCCAGCACTCTACCACTGAGCCACACACACATACCCAGCCCAATCACCTCTCTCTCTCCCTCTCCCCTCTCCCCTCTCCTCTCCTCTCCTTTCCTTTCTAGCTCTCTCTCCCTCTCTTCTCTCTTTCTCCCTCCCTCTCTCTCTCTCTCTCCCTCTCCCCCCTGCCCCAAGGTAGGGTCTCACTTTAGGCCAGGCTAACCTGAAACCCCAGGATGATGGCCTCAAACTCATGGCCATCCTCCTACCTCCGAGGCCTCCTGAGTGGCGTCCTCCATCATGCTCTGCCCCTTCACTTCTTTGTATGATTTTTGCTAACTGGGAAATTACATTTTTTCAGATGCTTTTTTTTTTGTTTTTGTTTTTGTTTTTCCTTCAAGGTTGATTCTCTTTTTTTTTTGCGGGGGGGGGGGGTGAGGTAGGGTCTCACTCTGGCCCAGGCTGACCTGGAATTCACTATGTAGTCTCAGGGTGGCCTCGAACTCATGTCGATCCTCCTACCTCTGCCTCCTGAGTGCTGGGATTAAAGGCGTGCACCACCACACACCGCTGATTCTCACTTTTTAACCCAGGCTGACCTGAAACTCAGTCTGTAGCTCCAGGCTGTCCTCGAACTCATAGAGATCCTCCTACCTCAGTCTCCTAAATGCTGGGATTAAAGATATGAGCTACCACACTCAACTTTTTATTTATTTACTTATGTATGTATTTTTATTTTTTTGGTTTTTCAAAGTAGGGTCTCTCTCTAGCCCAGGCTGACCTGAAATTCACTATGTATTCTGAGGTTGACCTTGAACTCACATCTCCTACTTCTGCCTCCCGATTGCTGGGATTAAAGACGTACACCACCAAGCCTGGCTACAATTACCATCTTGAGGCTGGAGGTCATTGATATAGTGACTTGAACAGGCCATCAAAGGACATTAATAGTTCTTCCTAAAATATTCACTTTCTTGGCTGTGGCTTTAGCCTGATGATGTGTCCAGAGCTTCCGCTTTTTCGCTCCTGCATGTGCTTCCTGTGGCATCTCCCTGGGTCAGCTCCAACACCACACAACTTCTGCAGATGGAGATCAGAAGGCAGCACAGGACTGCCAGGCAGCATTTTCTGCAGCTGAATCAAACAGCTGCTGCACGCGCAGCTGTCCTCCTCCTTGGGTCAGATACTCCTCTGTCCCCTACTTCCACCTCTAATAGTAGACAGGGCTTTCAGGGATGGGAAGATAAGTCAGAGGTAGAGCACATGTAGCATGTGTGAGGCCCAGGGTTTGATCACCAGCACCAAAGGCAGGGAAGAAGGAGGACTGTGTCAAGATCTTGGGGTGTGAAAACCATAGAGTTAAAGTTTAAAGGTCTAGCTCTTTCTCTGAATGTCTTTAGCAGGACATTGGATGTTCATGGAATATTTCTGTATGGAACCATCCATGGCCAGACAGTGTGCTTTAGAATCTGATTTTCAGGGCTGTTGGAGTCAACTTTCTCATTTCTGTGACAAAGAACCCAACAAAAAGCAGCTGATAGTAGGAAAGGGTTTATTTGGCTTACAGACTCAAGGGGAAGCTCTGTGATGGCAGGGAAATTGACCGCATGAGCAGAGGGTGGACATCACCTCTGCCACAGCACTGCAGTGACACAGTGACAGGAAGGTGTACCAAACACTGGCAAGGGGAAGCCAGCTATAACTTCCATAAACCCACCCCCAACAACACATCTCCAACAAAGTTCCAATTCCAAAACTGCTATCAGATGGAGATCAAGCATTCAGAACACATTAAGTTTATGAGGAACCCCTGAATCAAACCACTAAAATCCTCCTCTGGCCCCCATAAAATGATAACCATACATATGTAAAATGCAATACATTCAGCTCAACTTTTTAAGAATCCCCACAGTTTTTTATCCATCCCAATGATACTCAAACATCTCCATAATCTAAGGTCTTTAAGCCATAATATTGAAAAAAAAACCAACAACAAAGTAATGACACCAAACAAATTCATACTGCAAGAAGATATTGGGCAGAGCAATGAAAGATTGAACCAATATAAGATTTAAAACAAACAGGGCAACATCAAACTTTGTAACTCCAAGTCCAACAGCTCTAACTATTGTCTAGAGTTCCAGTTCTGTCCAGCTTGGCTATTCACAGTCCTGCAAAACTCATCTGCTGCCAGCAGCTCTCTTTGGCAGCCGTCCCATAGTCTTAGCATCTCCACTGGTTCTCCACTGTAATCTACGGTTCATCCTCATGGCTCCATCGGGCCTCTATGCAGGTAATCCAACAGGCCTGTTTCACACTGCCCATGGCCATTTCCAAAAAGCAAAACCATATTGCAAATCCAATCACCCTCTCTTCCTGCATTTGTTATACTCCATAGTACCAGGTGGGCTACCAACTTGTTAATCCAGAGGGGAACAAAGTCAATTTTTTTTTTTTTTCGGTTTTTTGAGGTAGGCACACACCTTTAATCCTAGCATTTGGGAGACAGAGGTAGGAGGATCGACATGAGTTCAAGGCCATCCTGAGACTACATAGTGAATTCCAGGTCAGCTTGGGCTAAATGAGACCTTACCTCAAGAAACAAAACAAACAAGAAAACAACATGAAAGATTATTGTGATTTATTTGAGTAAGAGAGAGAGACTATGGATGTGATGGGGCCTTTTGTTGCCCCAAACAAACTGCAGACGCATGCACCGCTTTGTGCGTTTGACTTTACATGGGTGCTAGGGAAGTGAACCCAGGCCAACAGGCTTGGAAAGCGAATGCTTTTCACCACTGAGCCATCTGCCCAGTCCAATAATATTTTTTTGGCGGGGGTGGGTGGGGTCAGCCTCTAATTTTCTGTTGCTTTGGGAGGGAGAAAAAGGAAGCAAAAATGGAGATGCTCTCTAGGAGAGAGTCAAGCTCTCACAAAGGTAGATAGGCAGAAGGACCCCAAGGCTGATCACACTGCACACCTTTGGGTCACACAACTCTAAGGAAGACAACCTTGTCAGTGGTTTGCATGCCAGCTGACGAGGACAGTCCTTCAGGCTCACTTGTTTTCTACCTGGACAATGGGAATAGTGATACACACATCTGTACCATAGGTATGTGTGAACGTTTATGAGTATTAACTGTGGTTATGCATGCAGAGCCCTTTGCAAGGTGCTTGGCACATAGCCTTTAATAAATGTGGACTATTATTGTTCCCAACTTGGTCAGAGCCATGAAGATGGCTTCATAAAGTGCTTCATCGGTAATTTTAGCCTACAGAACTCTCTGCTAAGGTAGTAATGAGTGGAGTATTTGGTTGTGGTGGTTGCCATGGTATCATGCCAGGAAAGTTCACTGGGTGGTAACTCTTAGAATAATTTTCACTATCTCTGGAAGTTTCTTTTCCTCTTTTCTTTGTTCCTTCATATATTTGAGAATGACTAGATTAAACTTTAAATTCCATCCTAATGAAAACACTTCATTGTTAGCTTTTTCTTTATTAACATTTGGCCTTTGACATTTTGCTAGTTTCATTGTGTGGACTTCGGTGTTTGTTTTTTTGTCCATTTATCACATGTGTTCAATGATTCATTTAAGATAATGAGAGTAATAACTTTCAAAGACATTTGTAAGACTGCTGTTTTGGTTTCATATTTAAATGCCTCTCCATAAATAATAATTTCTCTGTCTCTCTCTCTTTTTTTTAAGACAGGGTCTTACTCTAGCTCAGGCTGACCTGGAACTCACTCACTCTGTAGTCCCAGGTTGGCTTTGAACTCAACAATCCTCCTACCTCTGCCTCTGGAGTGCTGGGATTAAAGGTGTGTGCCAAGCCCAGCTCAATTTCTCTTTTGTGCCCATCTTCCATAGCCTCTTGTAGACACCTGTGAATTGCTACATTTGTTAAATGTCCTTTGAGAAGGGAGCCACAGAGCAGCAGGACTTGAGGATGGGTTGGGGCAAAGGAGGCTCTGCCATCATGGTGACACACTTTCTCTTAGTCACTGGCCAGCCCTCAGGTCGCACACTGGGCCTGAGCTGCTGCTTGTTTTTGTTGTTTTCTAGGAGTTTAGAAGCTCCCAAGCATAGCACCGTGGTTTACTCCTATAATCCCCAGCACTTGGGAGATTCAGGATTTTGAGTTTGAGGTCAACCTGAGCTACACAGTAAGATGCTGTCTTAAAAATAAAAACAAAACAAAACAAGATCAGGTGTGGTGGTGCACAACTTTAATCCCGGCACTCTATAGGCAGAGTTAGGATCATTGTGCGTTTGAGGCCAGCCTGGAACTATAGAGTTCTGTGTCAGCCTGGGCTAGAGTGAAACCCTACCCTAAAAAATAAAAATAAAACAAAAACAAAAGCAAAAAAACCCCTATGTTTCTATCTTTTCTCTAGAAATACAGCTGGTTTCTTAAGATCCCTGTGGTGATTTGAATCAGGTGTCCCCCATAAATTCATACATTCTGAATGCTTGGTCCCCAGCTGGTGGCTGTTTGGGAGGTGGAGCCTTGCTGGAGGAGGTGTGTTGCTGAGGACAGGGTTTGGGGCGTTATAGCCAGCTCCTCTTGCCAGAGTTTGGCTCAGGCACACTCTCATGCTGCTGTTTTCTACCTGCTGTGGCAAGAATGTGTTGTCCAGACTCTACTTTATCATCTTTCCCTGACGCCATAAAGCTTCCTCTCCAGACTGTCAGCCAAAGTAGACCCTTTCCTCCCATCAGCTGCTTTTGCTTAGGTGTTTTGTTGTCGCAGCAACATGAAGTGCAGCAGTCACCTTCCCAGTTTTGTCCCTGTGTTTGGGAGGTGGGATGATTCTGTCACTCTGATCGTCTCTGAATGTGTGTCCCCTGTCTGAGCAAGCTTGAGCCCTCTTGATCTTTACCCCAGTCGACCTCCCCTCTTACTTGTCATCTTTCTGTTCCTCACTTCCTGGCCTCCTGCTCCACCTCACCTTGCCTAGTTTAACTTAAGATCACTTGCCCAACTCATTTATGTTTTTCTTTAAATATTTTATTTGCAAATAGAGAGGCAGAGAGACAGACAGAAGAATGGGCATACCAGGGCCTCCAGTCACTGCAAATGAACTCCAAATGCATGTGCCACCCTGTGCATGTGGCTTTATGTGGGCACTAGGGAATTGAACTTGGGTCATTAGGCTTTGCAGGCAAGTGCCTTAACCACTGAGCCATCTCTCCAGCCCTCTTCATGTTTTTTTTTAAATATATTTTATTTTTTATTTGAGAGAGAGAGAATGAACATGGTTGCACCAAGACCTTATGCCACTGCAAATGAACTCCAGGTGCATGCACCACTTTGCTCATCTGGCTTTATGTGGGCACTGGGGAATTGAACCTGGACTGTCAAGCTTTGCAAGCAAGTGCTTCTAACTGCTGAGCCATCTCTCCAGTCCTCCTTATGTTCCTTTTTTAAAATATATATGGCCTGGAGAGATGGCTTAGCACTTAGGCGCTTGCTTGCAAGCCTGATCACCCAGGTTCAAATCCCCAGTATCCACAAAAAGCCAGTGGCACCAAATATCACATGTATCTGGAGTTCATTTGCAGTGGCAAGAGGCCCTAGTGGAACCCATGTTCTCTCCCTCCTCTGCTTGCAAATAATACATTTTAAAATATTTATGTATTGGGGGCTGGAGAGATGGCTCAGCGGTTAAGGCACTTGCCTCTAGTGTCTAAGGCCCCGGGTTCAATTCCCCAGTACCCACATAAGCCAGACCCACAAACTGGTGGCCCTGGTGCTCGCTCGCTCGCTCTCTCTCTCTCTCTCTCTCTCTCTCTCTCTCTCTCTCTCTCTGTATCTCTGCTTAAAAATGAATAAATAAAATATTTAAAAATAAATAAATAAATAAAATAAAATAAAAATATTTACATATTTTTTTTTTTGAGAAAGAACAGAGTGAGTATAGGACTGCCAGGGCCTCCTGCCACTACAAACTCCAGACGCTTGCACCACTTTGTGCATCTGGCTTACAAGTAGGCCACTGAGCTATATCTCCAGCCCTCCTTTGGTTTTATAAAAAGAAGTGTCTAAGGCACTTAGTATGCTGAACTCTTTCTGGGTGGCAGGAGCACTGTAGAGGGGCACGAGAGCCCCTCAGTGATGTGGACAAGGCTGTCATCATGGTTGCTGCTGCTCCTAGAGAGAAACAATGGCTGAGAAATAAACCAATTACAGTGAGAATTAGGGGATGGGAAGGAGATGCCATAGTATTAAGACAGCAACTTTGGGGCTGGAGAGATGTCTCAGCAGTTAAGGCACTTGCCTCCAGTGTCTAAGGCCCTGGGTTCAATTCCCCAGGACCCACATAAGCCAGACCCACAAGGTGGTGGCCCTGGTGCGCGCGCTCTCTCTCTCTCTCTCTCTCTCTCTCTCTCTCTCTCTCTCTCTCTCTCTCTGTGTGTGTGTGTGTGTGTGTGTATCTGCTTGAAAATGAATAAATAAAATATTTTTTTAAAAAAAGGAATAATTATTTATAATAAAAAAAAGCACCTTTGATTTTGGAGGTTTCCAATTCTGGTTCATCTACTTGATGGTGACCTTCAACATGAGACTTAGCTCTCTGATTGATATGTTTCCTACTGTGATATGTGGCATCTTTCCTGCAGATTTGTTTTGAGGATGAGAAGAAATAAATTATGTATATTCAGCTTAGGACCAGGCTTATGGCATATGGTCAGCAGCTGCTAAATGCACTTATTATTAATAATAACTTCAGCTGGAAGAGCTTTGATTTGATCAACATTTTGTGTACCTGCCACTTGCTAACACTAGATTAAATTAGGAATCGAAGAAACAATGTGCACATGGGCGCTTCACATTCTGTTGGGAAGGCAAGCCAGGCACCAGATGGCTCAAATTCATGAGGTAGGAGCTGCTACTGGAGGGGGGCACACCCAGAATGCTCAACACAGCACAGAGTCCACGCACAACCCACGGAAGGCTCAGGCTTACAGTGAGATTTAGTATGGGAATGAGGGGGTCATATGATGTGCAGGTAAGAGGGAGCTTACACAGCTCATAGGTATGTTGGGGTTGGATAGTTGGAGCATCTGTCCCTGGCTATACAAGGTGTGTGCACTCAGGAATGATAGTAAGAGAAGTCTTTTTTTTTTTTTTTTACTTTTTACTGACAACTTCCATAAATATAGTCAATATGCCACAATCATAATCCCCTATCACCACTCTGCCTTTTCCCCTCCCAGCCCTACCTCTGAATTCCTCCTTCCTGTCCAACTAGTCTTTTGGGGGGTACGGAGGCTTCAAGATAGGGTTTTGCTCTAGCCCAACTCTGTAGTTCCAGGCTGGCCTCAGACTTACAGCCATCCTCTTACATCTGCCTCCTGAGTGCTTGGATTAAAGGTGTGCACCACCACACCCAGCTAGTCTGTTTCTGATGTCATCATTTTTTCCCTCCTATTATACAAGTCTCCTATAGATAGCATCAGCCACTGTGAGGTCATGAATACCAAGATCACTCACTTTGTGTCTGGACACAGCATTGTAAGCACTGCTCCCCATCATTATTCTTTCTGCCACCCCTTCCGAATGGTCCCTGAGCCTTGGAGGAGTAAGAGAAGTCTTGAAGAATAATCCAAAGCATGGCATTAGGACATGCAGGAGTATTCCCAAGATTCTTTAAGGACTCTTTTTCTGTAAGACTGAGACAGCCTGGCTCTCAGCAAGCCTGTAGGTATCGTCTTATTTGTCCCTGGATCGGGGTTTTGAACTCCCAGCTGTTTGACCTAGATCTGGGGAAGGCGGGGAGCACAGAAGGTACACCCTGTGTCTGCAGCTGCTATTAGTCACATCCCATAGCTTTGATTGATTCTAAGACAGTGACAGCCCTGAGCTATCTGACCCCTTTCTTCTGGCACTAGTATACATCTTGACGTTTGATGTGATGTGGTAGTTAAGAGCACAGCTTTGGAATGAGTCGGAGTGAGGCTACTTGCCATTTCCTGACCTGTGAAATGGGAATAATACTAATAATAGAATCTAGTTCTAAGTTGCTGTTAGTCTTAAACGAAGCAATTCCTAGAAAGCTGTTAAAATCTGGCATGTACTGATTGTTTTTGCTTAACGTTTATTTAGTTACTGGTGCTGGGGATTGAACCTGGGCTTCATGCTAGGCAAATGAACTCTAGATGCATGCGCTACTTTGTATATTTGGCTTTATGTGTGGACTGAGGAGGCATACTTTGCAAGCAAGCACCTTTAACCACTGAGCCATCTCCCTTGTGAAGCTCTTTTTCTTTTTATCTATTGGGGGGAGGGGGTTGTGAATTATGTTGAGTCTTTAGTGTGATCTCTGACTGCACAGTCTAAGGCCTGTGATCATCTTTGGCCTACAATAGCTCTTTTACCTATCACTATTATGAAAGTTAGTTGTTAACCCAGTGACTAGTCCTGGATGCCTGGTGCCCTGTTTCCTGGTGATGTGTCTCCAGCTTTTGCCCCTAGGCAGCAGGCCGGGGCGGGGAGGGTGGGCAGGCTCACTGAGTATGAGAGAACTAAGCCAGTTACTTGTCTGGGGAGGTTATACTTGTGGGCTCTTAGGCTTACACTGATATTTGGATCTTTCTTCTTTCCTTCCTTCCTTCCTTCCTTCCTTCCTTCCTTCCTTCCTTCCTTCCTTCCTTCCTTCCTTCCTTCCTTCCTTTTTTTTTTTTTTTCTTGGTTTTTCGAGGTAGAGTCTCACTCTAGCCCAGCCTGATCTGGAATTCACCTAGCTTGATATTTGGATCTTAAAACATTTTTTTCTCTTAATTTGAATTCCTTACTAGGATTGCTTAGAGGCCCAACAAATGCTTGGCCAAGGTGATTCTTACTAAGAAGCATGAATGAGCAACTTAAAAACATTTATTTATTTGTTTATTTATTTATTTATGAGAGAGCATATGAATATAGGTGTTCAATGAATACCAGATACTTGTACCACTTTTGTACATGACTTATGTGTGTGGCTTGGGAATTGAATCCTGGCCAGTGGGTGTTGCAAGTATGTACCTTAAACTACTGATCTATCACCCTAGCCCTGAATGAGTAACTTTTTCACTGATTTCAGTAAATGATAAGCTTTCAGAAAAGTAAGAAATTTTATGTGTATTCTAGTGAGCAGTTATTTCCTTTAAAAAAAAAATTAGCCTAGTATGGTGGCACATAAATCCCAGCACTCAGGAGGCAGAGGTAGGAGGATTACTGTGAGTTTGAGGCCAACCTGGGACTAGAGTGAGTTCCAAGTCACCCTGGCTAGATTGAGACTCTACCTTGAAAAAAATAATTAAGGTCAGGGAGGAAAAAAAAAAAAAACAGTAGGTCTAAATGTTAAGTTAAGATTTAGAATGGCCGGGCTGGAGAGATGGCTCAGCGGCTTGCAAATACATAAATAAGAATATTCTTTAAAAAGTAAAGTAATAAACAACAACAAAAAAATTAAAGTAATAAAAAGGTCTCTTAATAGTTTCATTGTCCCAGAAACAGAAAAGTTCTTTTTTTTTTTTTTTGGTTGCCAGATTTGGTAGAGACAGAGTGAAATGTAGCTGAAGCTAGTCTTGAAGATGATGTTACCATGTAATAAGACAAAGGCTCAAGACTGGTGATACAAACATTCTCAAATTGATTGTGGTGATGGTCATAGAATTCTGAATGAATGGCCTGAATACCACTTCAGTGCTTTATATTGTTAACATTGTCTTCAGCTCTCAATGGGTGATTTGTGTGGTATGTGAAGTTTGTCTTAAAGCTTTAAAAAAAAATTTAAGGATCAAGAATACAAGAGGTAAATAACTTTACCCTGGATTTACCTGTAAGAACCTAGGGCATATTATTTAGCCTTTTGAAGCTTCGTTGCTCTTATCCGTAAAGTGGGGATGAAGATACCTTACAGTATGTGGTCAAGATAAATAAGAGACAACATCCATTTTGATGATGCATATCTTTGTGCATAACAGATGCTTAGTTTGAAAAGCTTTCTGGAGTTTCCAGCCTGCTCTGAAATGAAGACTTCTCATGGCTGAGAACTGATTTGCATAATGAGCAAACAGCAGAGCCTTAAAGACCAGGTACTGCAGTTATTTGTGTGGTCTGTTACCTTTAGCCAGACAGGGATTGTCAGTTACTGCATGTCTGCCTGCCTGCCTGCCTGCCTTCAGATGCTCTCTGTCAGTTTATCATGGGAGTAATTGATGCTTGCAGCTGCCAGAGGCAGTGTATAGTTAGTGAAGCAGAGCTTGATCAGCAGTAAAGCTCCCACCGGTCCTGTTTTCAGATCTGGGGGGCTTAGGGAATGAGCCTGCTGGTCAGGCTGCATCTGAGGCCTGTGGAACCAGCTCCAGGAAACTAGACCCATGTCAACTTCTAGTTCCCTGGACTGATTCACACTCCTGTCTGTATCAACGATGGGAAGACTTCAGGTTTAAAAGTCTCACTTTGAATATGTCCCTCCTCCACCAGTGACCCTCGAGTATATTTCAGAAATCCAGCTAAGGCTGAACTGTGACAATATTTAGGCACTATCTGGCACTAATCATCAGTATAGCTAATATCTGCTGTATTCAGCTTTTCAAAGGAAAAGTGTTACTTGGGCTCATACTTGGAGGTTCTAGTCCATGATGGATGCTCCCTGTTGCCTCTGGACCTGTGGTTAGGTAGCACGTCACGACAGGGGTGTGTGATGGCACAAAAAAGATTTCCATCACCTCCCAACAGCACCAAATTGGAATCAAAATTTTAAAACATGGACCTATTGTGGACAGTCTAGATCCAAATTATAGCACATAAGAATTCTTAATAGAGCTAGTTCTTCTTAACTAATTAATGTGTGTGTGTGTGTGTGTGTGTGTGTGTGTGTGTGTGTTTGCATTTGTGTGTATAAGTGTGCCAGGGTCTCTTGCTGCAAACAAAGAGCCATCCAGCTTTACATGGGTGACTGGGGAATTGAACTCAGGCCAACAGGCTTTTGCAAATGAGCACCTGTAATCGCGGAGCCATCTCCTCAGCCCCAGAGCTATTTCTTTAATCTTTCAATAACAGTGCCTAACAGTGAAGAATCTTATTAGGATAAGGAATTATTTGTCTCTGTATGTTTTCTCTTTTTATTTTTATTTAAAAAAATTTAGTCTACAACCTTATCACCCTGAATATGCCTGATCTCGCCTAACATATGTTATATATATTTATTTGTTTTTTTTAACTTTTTTAATTTCTTTTTTTTTTATTTTTTTATATTTTATTTATTTGTGAGTACGGACATGCCAGGGCCTCCTGTTACTACAAACAAACTCCAGACACATGTGCCATGTATATCTGGCTTTACATAGATACTGGCAAGCAAGTGCCTCTGACAACTGAGCCATCTATTCAGCCCCCTTTTCAAAATTATTTATTTATTTATTTATTTGGTTTTTTTAATAAATCGATAATTTTATTGTCCAGAATTAGATACATTGTGTTAGTGGTCACTTATTTTTGGTTTTTTTAATGTAGAGTCTCACTGTGGCCTAGGTTGACCTGGTACTCACTCTGTAGCCCCAGGCTGGCCTCTAACTCACAGCGATCCTCCTACCTCTGCCTCCTGAGTACTAGGATTAAAGGCATGTGCCTCCATTGTGTATCCTATTCTAAAAATCAATTTTTAAAAAAATTTTATTTATTCATTTTCAAGCACAGAGATGTGAGAGAGAGAGAGAGAGAGAGAGAGAGAGAGAGAGAGAGAGAGAGAGAGAGCGCGAGCGCATGCACCAGGGCACCACGTTGTGGGTCTGGCTTATGTGGGTCCTGGGAGATTGAACCCGGGGCCTTAGGCACTGGAGGCAAGTGCCTTAACCGCTGAGCCATCTCTCCAGCCCAACTAAAAATCAATTTTAAAAAAATATTTATTTACTTGTTTTCATGCATGCGTGCCAGAGAAACAGAAAGGCATGCCAGGGCCTCTAGCCACTGAAAACTAATTCCAGAGGCATGTACTACTTTGTGCATCTGGCTTTACATGGACCAGATTTTACCGGGGCATCGAACCTGGGCCAGCAGGCTTTGCAAGCAAGCAACTGTAACCACTGAGACATGTCCCAGCCTAAAACGAAATTCTTATTCTTCATCTTATCTCTAGCATTTGGTATTTAGGAATTGCTTGTTGAAATGGATTAGAGATGGATGATCTACAGCTTGAGGTATTGACTCATCCTCATTGGAGCCTTGTGATTTGGGGCCACTCCTCAGGAATGGTCTGTGAAGAGATCAGACTTACAACTTTTGCATCACTGGGCCAGTTGTATGATGGGAGTTTCTGCACTTATTTTTCCCAATATGTTTATTGTGTGTGGGGGCATGAATTAGGGTCTCTTACTGCAAACACCAGATGCTTGTACCACTTTTGCATCTGGCTTATATGGGCACTGGGAAATCAAGCCCAGGCCAACAGGCTTTGCAAGTAAAGACCTTTAACCACTGAGCCATCTTCCTAGCCCTGAGTTTCGGTAGTTATGTCTCCTTTGCATCGTAAGTTTGCTGAGAGAATGAATAAAAATTCTCAAACTCTTGTCTTTCCTGGCAGACATTGCTGAAAGGAGAGTGCTTCCAGCTCAGCGTGAGTGCGGTTCCTAGATGACGGGGTAGTAGCAGGTCCTGGGAACTGTTGTTGCTCACAGCAGGAGCCAGGATAGATGCAGCTAGCTCCTTCTGATCTGTAGGGTAAAACCTGTGGAAATTGGGAGTCTTCTTTTTCATGCCCTAAACTTTTTTTTTAATTAAAACAAACAAGAATAGCCTTACCATTCAGATAAACATTGAAATTAGAAATCACCGGAGCAGAGCTCTGATCCTACCACTCGAGCAAGACTGCTTTTCATTTGTCATGACTAGTCTAATTGAATTTATGCCACTCAGGTAACCTGGTCATGACCCCAAGTGCCAGACTGTTGTTTTTGTTTTTTTTTCAAGGCAGAGTCTCACTCTAGTTCAAGATGACCTGGAACTCACTCTGTAGCTCAGACTGGCTTCAAACTCACAAGGATCCTCCTTCAACCTCCTGAATGCTGGGATTAAGGGCAAGGCGTGCACCCAGTGCTAGCAAGTTTTATCTTTTGTGACACAGAGCAAGCTTTGTCCAGACCCCAGTGGCATCATGAGAGGTGCTAGATAGAACACATAGATCATTTTTTAACTTAAACACTTGACACATTTTGTTACTTACGAAGGAGTTTTTTAGAAGTCTGTTGGTGTAACTTGTAGAACTAGTTCTCCCTGATCATTAAAGAGCCATGCCTTTATTTCCTGCACATTGAATATGATAGCTAGTGAGGTTGGTGTGGATTTTTATGTCCTGTTTCACAGCTGTGGGAGAAAGATTGTGACTATTTGCTGATTTGTCACTCAGCAGTGAGTGTCAGAGTTGGATAGTGTGACAGAAGGAGCAGAGACCTAAGGGGGGGTTCTGTTCGTCTTGAAAACTAGGTGATGGCTTAAAGCCATCACCCCAAAGATGAAGGCTGGCCCAGGGCTTTAACTGGTTTAAGCAGTTCATTGACTGCAGACTGATCTAGTTAACAGATCCTGGGATCCTGGGGTGGTGCAGGCCCATCCACACTGTTCTCCTGAGGTCCTGGGGTGGTGCAGGCCCATCCACACAATTATTCTGGGATTCTGGGGTGGTGCTGGCCCATCCACACTTTTGTCCTGCGGTCCTGGGATGGTGCAGGCCCATCCACATTGTTGTTCTGGGATTCTGGGGTGGTGCAGGCCCATCCACACTTTTGTCCTGGGGTCCTGGAGTGGTACAGGCCCATCCACACTGTTCTCCTGGGGTCCTTCAATGGTACAGGCCCATCCACACTGTTGTACTGGTATTCTGGGCTAGTGCATCCATACTGTTGTCCTGAGATCCTGGGGTGGTGCAGGCCCATCCACACTGTCCTGTTGCAGTCCTCTGTCCACAGGCTGCAGGAATAACAGTCTTTCTGGGTTTCTGCTGCCCATGAGGTCTTTCCCTGGTACATTTTGGGTGGATAGAGCATTTGCTAATACCATCTATATTACTGCTGAAGCCCAAGTATTCTTTCTTTCTTTCTTTCTTTTTTTTTTTTTCCTTTTCTTTTTGAGGTAGGGTCTCTATCTAGTCCAGGCTGACCTGGAATTAGTCTCAGGCTGGCCTTGAATTTACCGTGATCCTCCTACCTCTCCCTCCTGAGTGCTGGGATTAAGGGTGTGTGCCAACATGCCTGGATTTTTTAAAAATATATTTTTATTTGCAAGCAGAGAGAGACAGAGAAAAAATGGGCAAGCCATTCGTAGCTGCTGCAGACAAACTTCAGATGTATGTGCCACTTTGTGCATCTGGTTTTACATGGGTATTGGGGAATTGAACCTGGGTCCTTAGTCTTTGCAGGCAAATGCCTTAACTGCTGAGCCAGTCTCCCCTTTTAAAAAATATTTTATTTATTTTATTTGTAAGAAGAGAGAGAGAAACAGAATGGGCATGCCAGGGCCTCTAGCCACTGCAAAAGAACACCAGATCCATGCACTACTTTGTGTGTGGGCGCTGGGGAGTAGAACCCAAGGCATTAGTCTTTGCAAGCAAGCGCCGTCACTGTTGAGCTCCCGAAAACTGTTATTTCTTAATCTCCCATATGGTTTTGTGATCTCTGCTGATTTTAGAATCACTGACTAGGAAACTTTCTATGTAGTCTCATAGTGACCTACTACTCACAGTGCTTCTCCTGCCTCAGCCTCCCAAGTGCTGGGATTAAAGGCGTCCACCACTACGTCTGGCTAATTTTTATGTTTTAATATTTATTTATTTGCGGATCTCACTTACTAGCCTGGCCTAGAATTCACTATTGTCCAAATTGGCCTGGAATTTAATCTTCTGCCTCAGGCTCCTTAGTGCTGGAATTTTAGGCATGAGCCACCACACCCTGCTCTTTATTTAAAAGTTTTTTTGTGACAGGGTCTCAAAACTATCTAGCCCTCGTTGGCCTGTTTGCCTCAAACTTTCATTCTTCTTGCCTGACTCTCCCAAGTCCTGAGATTATTTTTTTTTAATTTTATTTATTCATTTTCAAGCAGAGAGATACAGAGAGAGAGATACAGAGAGAGAGAGAGAGAGAGAGAGAGAGAGAGAGAGAGAGAGAGAGAGAGAGAGAGAGAGAGCACACCAGAGGCACCACCTTGTGGGTCTGGCATATGTGGGACCTGGGGAATTGAACTCAGGAACTTAGGCACTGGAGGCAAGTACTTTAACCGCTGAGCCATCTCTCCAGCCCTGAGATTATTTTTATATCTGGTGAAAATGACTTAAATTACAATTGTGACAAATGTTAGGAGAAGAGCCTCATGATAAGAATTACCCTGAGGAAATGATTTTGTCCTGAGATCCATGGATACACAAAATTTCACAAAGCCGGAAGGGACAGGAAGGAATTCCAAGCAAGAGGGTCTGCCTGTGGAAACACTCAAGATGAGAGGTGTATGGGAGCCTGAGAGCATTCTGCTGGCTGGCAGAGAGAATGGGCCAGGTTGCCCAGGGCCTCGTGGCCCTTGAGATGACATTGTCTTCATCCCAAGACTAAACCAAAGCAGGCTTTGTCCTAAATATCACTCCTTGGAGGGTGGAGAATGGATTAGAAAGAAAGCCAATACAAAGAGGCCAGCTCTTACAGAGCCCTGGTGATCATGCTGGTGGACAGAGAGGAGCGTGGATTCTGCCATATTTAGAGTGAGGATATTGGGGTAGTGGGGACTCTGGATGGTCTCTAGGTTGTATGCTCCTGACGAGAAGCACCGAGTCACCCAGGGTTTCATAGCAGGACTAAATAAAGCCCATTAGTGAATCGTGACAGCCATTGACCTCCCCAGGCTTGGTGGGGATGACTACAAAGACCACAGTGGGGTAAGTGAGGAGGAAGCCCAGAATTCTCTGCCCCATCAGCTGGCTGGTATCGGTGATGCAGGATTTCTAGGGTTCAGGGGGGACCCTTGATTTACAAACCCCAAGTTTTGCATTCTTTCCTAATCTTTTTTTTTTTTTTTAAATATATATTTATTGTCCATAATGTGTTACATTATAATCTTTTTTTTTTCTTTTGGTTTTTCGAGGTAGGGTCTCACTCTAGCCCAGAGTGACCTGGAATTCTCTTCTCAGGGTGGCCTTGAACTCATGGTGATCCTCCTACCTCTGTCTTTCCTAATCTTTAATGAAGAATAATAAAGATGGATTCAAGAAGGAGTTTACTTGGGGAGAAATCACAAATTGTGGAGTTTGTTTAAGGGGAATTGGGATCTGGGAAGGAAGGCCAGAAGACATTTAAGAAAGACTGAAGTTATAGGGAAAAAAACCCTGGAATAAAGCTGTGAGCACACTGAGAGCTAGAAGGAACCAAGGCTAGGTTAGAGCAAGGCAAACTGAAGAAAGGCCGCAGAGCGCGGAGAGCTGGAAGAGGGAACTTAGGGAGAAGTCAGCGAGGGCCACTGGCAAATCCAGAGTGTAAATCCACACACAGTGGACACAGGAGACAAGAGACGGGGACTGAAAACTCTCGTGGGAGTCCAGGCCACACAGGATGAAAGTTGGCAGCCAGGGAGTGAGCGTCCCAGGAAAGAGGGTGGGGCATAAGGGCTGTCACCTTTATAGGTAGGCAGGGGGAAAGATCAGATTGGTTAATAAATCTGGATGATGAATCAATCCCAGAGTCCGCCCACACCTGGGGCTGTTTGACGGTGGACAGCCCGCGTTGTAGGTGAGTCTCGGTCAGACATGAATTCCAGTTCTGCCAGGAGTTTGCATTCTTGTGCCAGCATGAGGTGCCATGTGGGGTGGCATCTCCTTGTTCCCTCTGGGCCTCAGTCCCTGACTGAAAACTGCTTAAATAAGCTAGCTTCCTCCTATTTTCCTTCATTAGGTCCACTATTCATGGAGGGAAGGTGTGTGAAGGTTCACTTTTGCTGTCAGTTTAGAGTAAGAAATACCTAGATAACGCCGGGTGTGGTGGTGCACGCCTTTAATCCCAGCACTTGGGAGGCAGAGGTAGGAGGATCACCGTGAGTTCAAGGCCACCCTGAGACTACACAGTGAATTCCAGGTCAGCCTGGACTAGAGTGAGACCCTACCTCGAAAAAACAAAAAAAAACAAAAAAAAAAGAAAGAAAGAAAGAAATACCTAGATAAGGGACTGGACAGATATGGCTTAGCATTTAAGGCACTTGACCATGAAGCCTGATGACACGTTTGTATTAGCCACAAGAAGTACCTTTGTGTTTTGATTGTTGGCAGCAGTCCAGATAGGTGAGACTGCTGTATGATCTGCATGAGGGGAGAGCAGGGTCTTGGTGTGAGACAGGGCCTCACATCTATCTTTCTTAGATACCAGCTCTGCAGCAGGCTTGGACCTTGCTGTGTGTCAGGTTCTGACCTTTCCCCTCTGGCTCCAGGCTGAAGGAAGTGTGATAAACATTAGCAGTTTCAGTAGGAAGTCAGCACTCTTAGGAGCCTTGGTGGTTTTTCTGTCCCCTTTCTGATTTTGAAATTACTACATGCTTCATAAAATACGCGGCTCCTGGGTGGCTTCCTTGCTTTCTGAGTTTTCCGTCTTCGTCACCAGACCAACTTTTGGTCAGCAGCTTGGTGCCAATATTAAAATGTATTTAACATTATTCTAAGAAAAATAAGTTAGTGTTCTTAAAGTTTAAAACTGGTAAGTCCAGCCTCCTCTTTCCTTCCAGGAAACGCTGTGGGTTATTGATAGCCATCTGTGCTAGTACCTGCTTGCTGAAACCTAACTGGGAGTGGGGAGCCTGATCTCCACTGGGAGTCTGCCTTCTCAGCTTTTTTCTAATTCTTCTTTTCTTTTTTTCAGTGTTGGGGCTTGAACCCAAAGCTCACATTCTAGGCAATTGCTCTGCCATGAGCCATATGTCAGCCTTCTGCTTTGTAGTGAGGGAAGGCCATCAACCTCCTTTCTGGACACTTCTATATTGTCACTTGTCCAAGGACATGCTGGTATCTTTGTTAACTATGGCCCAACCGTGTTCCTATTTGAGTCTTGTACTTTTCTTGAAAGACATTTATTGGAAGTAATAATTCCATTTCACTCTCTACTTAGAATTCTTCTGTTGTTCCCTGTTGTCCACAGGATACAGCCCAGGCTCCTCACCACGACATATAGGCTCCTTTACATCGCCGACCCCAGCTATGTTTCTGTCTCTCTCAAAGTATTACCTGCTTCTGTGTGTTTGTATTTCCCTGTTCTTTCCCTTCTCTCCCTCTGCACGTAGAAGGACTGGTTGGAGTAGTCTCCTCCCTGCCTCTTTGGCTGGTCTCCCTATAGTTAGCTGCTTCTCTTTCATACTCTTAGAGCCCTGTGCCATGCCTTCCTGAGAGCAGCCTCCATTGTATGTTATGTTGTGAAGGTGTTTTGGTATTGCCTGCTCTGGTCTGTAGGCCTCTGTTTATCCTCAGCTGCATGGTACCTAGCACTTGGTAAGGATTCCTTTCAGTTCCCTCTGTTTCCTATAAATGACTTTTCCCTGTCCACTTACAAACTTTAGCTACCTTAAATATATCCTGCTTTAAGAAAAAATTATAAAAGAAAAATAAAATTATGCATATACATATATAACATATGACTTAGGAAATTAAATGGTTAGAATGATCTTATTGTTTAGTTTTTTGTTACTGAGGAGAGTGGTTCTTGCCAAGAGGCTGGGTGAGCAGGGAACAGTGGTCTGGGGAAAGGAGATTTGGGCTTGGAATGCTAAACGATGTTTCTGGGTGGTTTATAGGTTGTAAAGCAGGAATTTCACACCTGTTTTGATGGTGCATACTTGTCATCCCAGCACTCAGGAGGCTGAAGCAGGAGGATCCTGAGTTCAAGGCCAGCCTGGGCTGCAAAGTGAACAAACAGGATAAGACTTGTGCTGATGTAACAAGAGGCTAGTCTGCTCCCAGCTGGCTCCAGTGTTCCGGTTGAAATCCAAGCTCTAGTCAAGAAGAGCTCTGTAGTTTTCCAACAGCGATTGGAATTAATGAATAGCGTTGATTTCTCTTCAGAGAAAGATGACAGAACCTTTCAAAAATTATTGTGCTTTCATTCACTCTTTGCCAGTTACAGATGATATACTCCCAATGAGGACCTCTAAGTACAAACACATGCACAAATGCTTACTCTTGCCCAGACCCCAGAGTAGTGCACCAAAGTCAGAGGCTACATTCCCTAACAGGCTCCCCAGACTACCTAACCTGGCCCGGCTTTGAGAAGCACTACCCACAGAGAGAGTTGATGTGGCATTTCCTGGGATGGGAGTTATAGTCACCTCCAAAACACTATTGAAAGAGAATAGGAGAAGGCTTGCTTCTTTTAGGCAGTTTCAGTTAGAGGTTGAGGCCCAGAGAGAACCACAAGATGCCACCCAACATGCCACCTCACCCTGGCACAAGGCTGGAACTCATGTCTGATTGAGACTGATCTATGGTGCCTTTTGCTGCCCACAGTCTAGTATGCTACCTAGACAGACAGCTCAGGTGGGCTGGCCCTGGGGTCTACCCTCCAAATCCACAAACCAGTTGGGTCTTCTCTCCTTGCATACCTGAATCTGATAAAGGCTGCTGTCTCCTTCCTGTCTCTTGCTCTGCCTGCCTCTCTCTGCTTGGGCCACAAGGATATATGTGAATCTGGCTTCCACCCCAATGCAGCTTGGTGGGAAAGAGGGACGTAATACAGTTTCTTGGTCTAGGGAAACTTTTCTGCTTGCGGCTGCTTAATAGTTTGGGATAATGTCTCACTTTGATTACTTGTATCATTTTCCTCTGGTCTCTGAATCTACCAAGTACTTATTTCCCTCACACTCCTGACCTACCGCATGGGTATTTTCTCTAACTCTAAGCCTGCTCCCCGTGTAGCTTCTTTAAACTCAGTTGACCACAAATATAACTCTTCATTATTCATTTCTTCTCTGAATTTCTTGGTCTCTGCTTTGGTATTTTCCCTGAATCTCACCATTTGCCTTCTTCCCTCCATGAGAAAGCACGTGGCAGATGACACGTTCCATCTCTAGTACCAGGAAAACCAAACTGAGAAACCTTATAGCTTTGTACCAAAATGAAATTTAAACTAAATAAAACTGAGGCTGAGCTGGGAGTGGTGGCACAGGCCTTAAATCCCAGCACATAGGAGGCAGAGGTAGGAGGATCACCATGAGTTCTAGGCCACCCTGAGAATATAGAGTAAATTCCAAGTCAGCCTGGAATAGAGCGAGACCTACCTAGAAAAACAAACCAAAAAAGAACAAAAGAAAAAGGAAACAAAACCAGGGGCCGCAAGCAAGCCTGTTGCCTGCTTCTTGGATCTCCAGCAGGAAACAGAGGCATAAGCATCTATAATCTCAGTGGAAGTAGAAAGTGAGGAAAAGCCTTACACTGGTCTTTAAACAGCAAACAACAGAGGGCCCTGTGTCAAACAAGGTGGAAGAGCTACACTCTGAAATTGTCCTTGATCAGTGCATACACCGTACACAATATACACACAAATAATTATAATACAATTGTAAATCATCCAGTTTCATTTGCTGACAAAACTACTTGTGTCTTGGAAGAATTTTCCAGTCAATTTTAATTTTTAAAAATGTATTTGCATGTATATGTTGTATAGGCACACTAGGGCCACTTTCTCTACTTGAAAACCAAGCACCTGAACCACGTATGTACCCGATTTGCGTGGATGACTTGAGAATTGAGCCCAGGCTTACAGGCTTTGCAAGTGTCTTTTAATTGCTGAGCCATCTTTCAAGCTCTCCCCAAATGTTATGGCCAGAATTTCATTGATTGCATTGCCTGGTGTCATTTCCAGTGTGTTTCTCTGTCCTGGTAGGTGTTGTTTATGAGGTACTGGGGCCTGAACTCAGGGCGCATGAATGCTAAACAAGCACTCTACCACTGACCTATATTCCTAGCCTATCCCTTCTTTTGCTTTTTACTTTGAGACAAGGTCTTTACAACAAAGTTGCCCAAGCAGATCTTGCCTCCTGCCTCAGCCTCTGGAAGTTAGGATTACTGGTTTACACCCTCAGGACTGGCTTGCCCTTTTCTTCCTTCTTCCTCTCTAACCCCTTTTTGAGACAGGATCTCTCTGTCTCGCCCAGACTAGACTTGAAGTTGTGGTAACTCTCCTGCCTCCTCCTACCAAGTACTAGGATTATAGAAATACACCACCACACCTAACCTTAAAAACATAAGTATGATCCAGGCATAAAACAAAAACAACAAACAAAAACATACACACACATTTTATATATATATATATA
>PVHP010025081.1:0-25930 GCA_004024765.1 Zapus hudsonius
CTTGCCAGTGGTGTGAACTTGTTCTGAAGGAGGACTGCTAGTTACTTGTCTGGCTTGCCTTTTGGAAACAGCTTCTGCATACCCCTTTGACGCTCAGCTTCCTGGAAAGTGGACTACTTTGGAAACTAAGTTAACATGCAAACAATAAGGCAGCACTTTTACTCCTAGACAAACAAGACAGTGTGCTCAGAATACAACTCCTTGTAATAGAAAAAGAAAACAACAAAAAAGGTTACCAACAAAATAAAAAATCTTTAAACACCACAAAGTACCCATAAAATAGTATACTATAGTTATAAAGTACAACTCAGTAATAACAGTGAATCAAGTTTGAGGTTAACATAGATAAACCTCAAAAACATACCTAATAAAAGTTAGAAAATATATAATGAAATTACATGAGTTCAAAACCATGCAAAACTAAACAGTATTTAAGATAAACACATAGTTGGGGAAAACTATGAAGAAAAATCAGATTGATTATTAAGAGTGAGGGTTTGTCACAGGAGGGGCACACTAGGAGCTGATACTGGAGACCTCAGCAATGGTGGTGCACTGGTGTTTGATTCATTCTATTTTTATGTGGGTGGGTTAACGTATTTAAGTGCATATGCACGTGTGTGCATGGAGAGGCCCAAGACTGATCTTGACTGTCTTTTTCAATGGCTTTTCAGCTTATTTTCTGAGACAGGGTCTCTCATCGAACCTGGAACTCTCCAGCTTGGCTCGGCTAGCTGGCCAGTGAACCCCATAGGCCCATCTCCACCTCCAAGGCTGTGATTCCATCTACATGCCAGTGTGCTCAGCTTTCCTTCTCACTTTCTGTGTGTGTGTGTGTGTGTGTGGCCTCACGTGTGCCACAGGACAGCTTTCACCTTGCTGGACTCAGAGTCTCACTGCTGTTCACCTGTCTGTGAGCTTATGAGAAATTCTCCTATTGCCATCACTGTGCTGGGATTGCAGAAAACCATCACAGTTTCTGGCGTTTGTGTGGGATTTGGGGATCAGAACTCAGGTCTTCATGTTTGTACAACAAGCACATACCAGCTGAGCCACCTCCCTAGCCCATTTGCTTTATCATTCTTTAAAATAACAACATGTACTATTTTATATTTATGATATTTCACAATATAAAGAAATGAATTTACCATATTTCATTTAACTTTTGGTAACAAAATACTTTATTGGTACCATTTAATGTCAAAAATATAGTAACATTCCTTTTTGAAAATTTTCCATCTTTAAATTAAAAGCTAGCTTTAAAAACAGGAGTGAAAGTAACATCATTTGATTATCTCAAAAAACAAGCAGCAACTTACCTTTGCAAAGGGCTCCAATTTTCAATATCACAACTCACTGGTCACTGTAATAAATAACTGTGTATAAAAGCAGACATTGGCTTGATTTATTCTGCAGAGAACATTTTATATTTCTTTAAGAAATACCTGAACACCGTCTCAATATACAACTTGCAGGAATAATTAAGTTACTGTAAAATTGGATTCATATAAGCACCTAGAAATTTGGAATCTATAATATTTCAGATGATATGATTTACTGAGCAAGGAGAATAAGTTTTTTTTTTCTGTGAGTTTTCATGGGTTATATACAAATAGTAGGTCAAAAGTTTAAAAAGTATGCCTATGACTTTATTTCCGACTTTGGGATCTAGTAAAGGACCCAGTGATAAAAAGAAGTGTGATGAATATTATAGCACGGCCTTGTCAGAATATAATTTCCTATTCAAACTGTCTCATTTACATAATTTATACTTCAATTAAAATAGTATCCAATCATAATATATTTCTCTAAATAGTCCACAATTAAGATTTGTGTTCACTTAACCTTCCCTTCTTTCCCTATTATCAAATCAAAGTGATCTTATGGGATACTTCATTAAGTGTTTTTTTTTTCAGTGAAGTTCTTTTTAACTGCAAGCATAAAAATAATGTAAATATAGATGTGATAAAGATTAACATATGAGAAAACAAAGAATAAATACTCATGGATCCATGCTAGATAAGACAGTACAAAGCAAAATCCATACAAAACCATGCTATGTTCATCTCTTTTAAGCCTTCTCAGAAAGGTTCAGATGCATCTGTCTTACATAAACAGATCTTCCCAAACATAGCTGTCTTATACACACCAACATAATTAAACCTTTTCCTTGAAAGCTTCTGTATTTACTTGTTTGTTCAAAATACTCTATTGCAACTTTGATTATAAATTCTGAACATGATAATGCAATTAAACACATTTTAAGGAGCCATAGCTTCTGACCCATTTGTTTAAAAACCATCATTCAGAGGCTGAGCAACAGTAAGTTAAGGGGTTCTGATTTCTGCCTTCTTGACTGACTAAGGATTTCAGGAGTGTCATTTTATTAGCCTCTGCTTCAGGGATTCTGCACCCTCTCAGGCAAAGCACTTCTTAGTGGTGAGCAGCTGAAGGCACCTGGCTGGGCATCACAACCAGTGGGAATGTCTGACTGACCCACTAGCTGCCCAGTATACACCATGCTGCCCAGCAAGCACTGTGCAGATGCTATCAGGATACTATGCATCAGAACGCAGGCACCAGACAGAAATTAACTCAGAACCATTGAAATAACAAATACCAAATTTCATTTTGTCAACTGTTCCATAGTAGAGTATTTTCACAAAGCAGAGGCTTTACATCAAAATACGTGTTTTCTTTTTCTTCTTACATCAAGTTGAACTGCAAAGCAATTTCAGAAGGAACATGAAAAATAAACATGTCTTCACTGGAAGAGGCCCAGAATCTGAAGCTGGAGGTAAGGCTGAATAGATAGTGTCTGTGGTTCAGGCTGCATTGTAATTATCATGTCATCCTGCAGTCTCGCTGTTTGTTCTGTACGCCTGTTTACGAAGATGCATCTCGATTTCCTCTCTGAAGACCATCATTCCCAGGTGGGAGTGAGAGGCCTCATTCATGGCTTTAGACTGGATACACATTCGGTACTGTTCAGGTGTCAGCTCATCCGCACAGTGTTTCTCATGCCAAAGATGGAAAAGACCAGGAACTGGAGTCCGGATCACAATGAGGTCACCATGTAGGTATTTTCGATAAAGATGAACATCTTCTCCACCCCACCCTTTTACTTCCAGGTCAAATCCACCTGCAGAACAAAAACTGACAATAAGTAACTATTTGATGGCAAGAGTACAAGCAAGCATATTACACAACATTGTACTTCAAATGAAATTGCATGATATAGCATAAAGAGACCAACATGGAAAGCTGACTTCCTAGCTTGGATGTTCAGTTATCAACCTATGTTTAGACTCTGGGAGTTCAACTTAAAGTTTTATAGAAAGTCCAATAAAGGAGAAGAAAATATAAATCATATTCTTACCACCATATACATACATATATACACACATATACATATACATATATATTTATTTATTTTTTTGGTTTTTCAATGTAGGGTCTCACTGTAATCCAGGCAGGCTTGGAATTCACACTGTAGTCCCAGGCTGGCCTTGAAATCACAGTGATCCTCCTACCTCTCCCTCCTGAGTGCTGGGATTAAAGGTATGCTCACCACCATGCCTGGCACCATTAATGTTTTATAATGTGTGATTTTTTTAATCCTTCAAAAAACAAGATTTTTCTGGGTTAAAGTAAACTTTCCTGGCCAGGCATGGTGGCCTTTAATCCCAGCACTCGGGAGGCAGAGGTAGGAGGATCGCCATGAGTTCAAGGCCACCCTGAGACTACATAGTGAATTCCAGGTCAGCCTGGGCTAGAGTGAGACCCTACCTCGAAAAACCAAAAAAAAAAAAAAAAAAAAAAAAGTAAACTTTCCTGAAGGGAAAACAGAAGGAAGGACCAAACTAGAGATTGGGTACAGATGTGTGGTTTAAAGCCACAGGAATGAAGATCGCTAATGGAGTTCAGAAGGAAAATAAGGCCTAGGTATATACACTAAAAAATACCAAGTTTCAGAGATTAAACAAGGCAGAGAAAGGAAAGGCAGCAAAAGAGACTGGCTCACACAAGGGAGAAAGATGAGGGAGGGATGATAAGACAGAAGCCAAATGAAGTACTTAAGTAAGAAGTTGTCATGTGTGTGAAAACTCAATTAGGAACTAAAAAAGGAGCAAGGAGCACCAGGCACACCTGTAATTCCAGCACTAAAGAGGCAGAGGCAAAAGGTGAGAGAATCTTAACTTTGAGGCCAGCCCAACACAGGGCCATGGGGAAATAGCTGGATTCCATCCCTAGCACTAGAAAATAGCATAAATATTACTTAGAACCTTACCTGGCACAATTATGATTGGGCAATAAGGGCAGAGGCTAACTGTAGTGGGCAACTATGAAACATATAGTTGAGATTATTTTCAAATTTGCCTCAAACTAAACTGAATTTTTAAAGAAGCACAAAAAGTACCTGGGGATATGCTAAACAGTTAGAAAAGAGTATTTTTTGGTGCCCATATGTGATTATGTATGTGTATACATATGGAGGTTGGAAGACAAGTTTGGATGTTGGTCCTTACCTCCCACCTTATTTAAGGTAGGGTTTCTCCCTATTCACTGCTGTGTTCCCCAAACTAGCTGGGGCACAAGCTTCCCAGAAATTCTCCTCTCTTGGTATCTACCTTGCTGCTTCTTGTTATAGGTACAGCGGGATTACAGATGCCCACCACAGTGTCGGATTTTACTTAAATTCTAGGGATCAAAACTCAGGTACTCATGCTTGTGCAGCAAGTGCTTTAGCTAATCCCCCAGCCCCAAACAGTCTTAAAAACAGAAAAACAGTAATTCTAGGCTTCAAATCATGTCTCCTCTTAAAGTAAGTCTATTATACTTAATTTTATTCACAGATCAACAATAGTGTAAGATCTTTATAAAGTATTGGTTTAAACAGTCACAGCTTTATTAAATGTTGTGTGATACAACATAGCTTTTCTTCCTTATAAAATGAGCAAGTTCTTCAAATATTAGAGATGGTAAAGATACTTTAAATCAGAAGGAACTCTATAAAGGTGATATTTAAGAAACCCAGAAATTATAACTTAGTCCTAACTGGTAAAAAGTTGAATAAGGGACTAGGGAGATGGCTCAGTTGGTTTAGGGCTTAGATGCAAGTGTGAGGACCAGAGTTTGGATTCTCAGCACCCACATAAAAGCAGGGTGGGAGTGATAGCCCATTTGTAATTCTAGTCCTGGGGAGGCAGAGACAGAGGATTCCCTAGGGAAATTTGGTTAGCTAGATAAGCTGTGTCAGTGAGCTGCTAAGTTAAAGTGAGAAAGACTGTCTCAATAAATGCATTGAAGACCATTGAGGAAGACACTGGACATCAACCTCTGGCATCCACACCAACATGTACCTCTATATACACATGCACCCAAACACACACACCACACACATGCACAGACAAAAATGCTGAGCTGAAAATGCAACAGTTTTTCTTTGATCCTTCAGAAGAGAGGTTACAAGGTGAAATTTGTCTAGAAAATTAGAAAGACAGAGAAAGATACAAAGAATCACAAGTTGCTACAGAATAAATCTCTTTGAGAGCTAGTACTGGGCAGGAAAACCTATAATACCTGAATCACTAGAGGTTCAGTATATCTGGGAGCAAGAAACTCCAAAGGGGTCTCAGTCATATGGGAACCTTCATGCTTGTGAGTTTTACCTCTAGGAGTTCTACCAGGTTCACATAGTGAAGATCACAGAAAAAAATCTTCTGATCTTTCTGGAAAGGTATAGGTAACCATTCTGAAATATGCCAGCACACTGGGTCCTTACTAAGGAGACCTGACCTCAGGAGAAACTATCTAACTAGAACCTAACTGGCACAAGGGAGGAAATACCCAACCCCAGCCTCCTCTAGCCATCCTCTCCAGAAGTTTTCAGTCCAGGGCCATAGGCTCACTAAAATAGTGAGGTCTAATCATAGTCTCAGAAACCAAAACAAAACCTCCAGCAACAAGATACTACTTCATGTTTAGTATGTTAACTAAAAAACAAACAAAAAAGTAAGAATCTGCTACTAATGAGGAAAAGAAACTGTGCAACTCTCACCCTCTTCTGGAAGAAATGTAAACTGACACGGCCATTTTAGAAAACACCATGATGATTCTTGAAAAGGTTAAATAGAGTTACCATATAACCCAGCAATTCTTCTCCTAGGCTATATAGCTAAGAAAATGGAAAACACATTCAGATGTTCATAACAGCAGTATTCATAATATCCTGAAGGAAGGATCCTTAAATGTCTATCTACTGACAGAAAGGGAATGAATCTGATAATGTGCTTCCACGTGGATAAACCTAAAAAGCATCATGCTGAGTGAAAGATGTCAGTAATAAAAGAACGTAGGTTGTGCACTACACTTACAGGAAATCGATTAGTGGATGCCTAGGTTTGGCAGGGACAAGCAATGACTGCTAGAAGGGCACAGGGTTACCTGTTGGGGCTGGTAAGTGAATGCAAGGACCTGAAATATATGAAAGAAGCATCCCATAACTTCACCTGTGCTGTGGAGACAACAAGCCTCCTTTAGCAAACCACCCTGACCCTTTATTTCTTCTATGACCCCACACAACTTTGGATCAGAAAGGACATCTTTGGACTTAGTGACTCCAGGTCTCTAGTTCTCACTTCAAAGAAAGAGGTATTCTTTTTTTCCCCTCCAGGGATTCTGCATAGTGGTTAAATAGAAAATTAAAAAATGACTTCATTGATAAATAAAAACACACAGGTAATCCAAGATGAATGACTTGTAGCTGTTAACAACCCAGCAATACAACAATAAAGTCATAGAGTTATGTAAGAGTATTTCAAACAACTGTAAATACAGTAGCACGTCAGCTGGGTATTTTTAGAAAACTGATTTTTTTTGAAAGCAAATACCATATTGTACTTTATTTTTGTGAATCAAAAACTCAATGTAACATTCATATTTCCAGGTAAAACTCCAGGTACTCACAATTTAATAAAAAGTACTCAAATTTCTAAGGAAAATGTCATGAAATCTAGACAGAGTAAAGATATAAAGTCCTATCCTTAAGTATAAGGTATACCTACCAATGGCCAGGAAATCTGATTGATACTGACAAGTCATTCCAAAGCCAAAATCTCGCCAAAACCCAGAATCCTTTTTATGAACCTTAAGTGAAAGAAAGAAAAAGTTCATTTTAATTCTTTAGAACTAGAAGTTTAATTTTTTAAAAGTATTTTTATTATATTTATTTGAGATAAAGAGAGAGAATATGAATGAATATTGGCATGTCAGGCCTTCCTTCTACTGAAAAATGAAGTCTAGATGCATGTGCCACTTTGTGCATCTGGATTTACATGGTTACTGGGGAATTGAACCCAGGCTGGCAAGGATTTGTGAGTATCTTTAATCACTGAGCTAATTTCCCAGCCCCTAGAAGTTTTAATCCATAATTAAATAAGTCAGTTTTCAAAGGAAACATTTTCTTGACATTTATGTGATACAGGATCATATGCAATTATTCTATTAAATCCTTTCAAAACAAATATTTTAACCAGTATAAATACAAACTTTTAAATTAAAAGCCTTTATTCTATACAAAAGTGAAATATAGACTTTTACCTTTTTGGCAAGTAGTCTGTGGAACTTTCTGGAAACTATAATTACTGGTTTTTGACTGGAAGGGGGAAAAGTACAAGCATGCTAGGGGTTGGATCTCTGACAGGCAGGGAGTCTAGTCACCCAGGGCTAAGTACACAGGGCCAGTGGCCCAGCCACACCTGCTCCTTTAGCACAAAGGCTTCTCCTGCAGATCCAACCGAGAACTGTGTTTATTATTTTTTCATTTATTTTTTACCTTTCCTATTAGTTCACAACTATTGCTAAGAAAATGTGCACTAATGTGTGGAAATGTGTGTTGCATCCAACAGATAGTAGAAAGGACTTAAACAATAAAGCAGTGGGTTGCTTGGTCAATAAACTCTTAGCTCCTTGGAAATTGGGCCATATTTTGAGCACAGGATTTTTACCACTTGCAATCTGATGAGCTCAATCCTCATCCTATGCAGGTTGCAAACTGAGGTTACTGCTATTGAAACAGCATGGTCCTCCCCTCAAGAGGTAAACATGACAGGAAAACATGAGTTGCATAGGCATATAACAATCACCATGATCAACCCTAACAGATTTGGGTACCTGTCCAGTAGCTGTTTCCTTCGCTTCTTCTTGGTTGGTAACATTTGGCCCCATGAAACACATGAGTTTCGGGAAGCTGCCTTTACCTGTAGCTTCTGAACAGGTGGTGAGTACTCAACACCTATGAACTAGTCTCACTGCACTTATTGTAGGAATGTGTTCACTGACAGGTATTAAGCTAAAATTCAGGTCAATAGCTAAAAGGGGAGGATAGTTGGTATTTCAGAAAACAAAGCTCACTTGCTCTTACAAGTTTGTGGAAAACTTATTCTTTGTGGAGGCATAAGGCAGGGTCCAGAAAACTATAGCCTTGGGCTAACTCTGGCTACCACCTGCTTTGTAAATAATTTTATTGGAATACAGCCACTCATTTGTTTACAAAGGGTCTATGAGGGTTTTCACAATAGTGGTGAATGGCTGTGCAAGTTATAACAGGACTGCTTGATCCACAAAGCCCAAGATATCTTACCCAGGTCTTTACAGAACAACCACCACAAAAAGCCAACCCCTGGTGAAAGATAGATACAAGCTCAGAACTGTCAAGTCCTGTTCTAGGAAGGAAACCAGCATTAAGAGAAAAGTGTTGTACAGTACAAGCAGAGCAATACAAAATCAGGTAATTTGTGGGAAAACAGCAAACTAATACATATTTATTTCAGGTGATGACATATGCCAGAATAAGGGAAGAACATGTCAGAGGAAACACCTATCTGTGTAACAGCTTCTCTTATATAAAGATATCCTGCAAGCCAGTAAGGCAGCATCCATAGAGTTCTCCAGTAAGAAGCATACTTATTTAGTGTTAAACAAACACACATACAAAGGAATGACTATGGCAAAAATGAGGGTTTGGGATAATTTATTAGAGACAAGCTATTAGGACATGCGTGAGGAGTCTTTAAGGGGGAGAGGCTGAGCTCCAGGGTACCATAAAAGGACAGGCTGTCCCCTAGCTACTCCTCTGGACACTTCTACTGAAATGGACAGAGGCCAAGGTGGTGAGGCTGACAGAGCTCATGAGAGGAGGATGAGGAAAAACTGCGTCTCCTCTTCAATCCAAATGCAATAGAAAACCAAGTAAGTGGAGGGTGAAGGCTCCTGGGATGGGCAGAATTGGCCAACATGGTTCCAAGGACAAAGAGTGATAATAGAGAAGGTACAAGCCTCCAGGGCAGCCCAGGGAGCTGAGACCTGTGGTTATATATGGCAGCACAATAAAGAAGTGAGGTTGTGTGTGGTCTACTTTCCTGGGGCCTGGGGGACAAGGTCACATTCATTAGGTTGGAGTCCTATAAGAGAACATTGGAAATAGCACAGGACAAAGGAGGCGAATGCACAGAAAGAGATGAAGGATACAACTGGCCACTGCGCCTAGCTTGGGTGAAGGTCATGCACCTGAGATGAGGAAAATGAAGGTGCCTCACCAAACTGCAAAGTACTGAAAGAGCCTCTTCAGAATATTAGACTAATTTTGTAAAGAGTTAATACAGTCTGAAAATGCTGCTATGCAGAATGAGAGAATGGATCAAAAAACAGAATAAACCAGGCAGTCGCAAGGGGTCAGCTCAGGTTGGAGTTGAGAGAGGTCTACACCTTCCATTTCCATTTTCTTGAAGGAAAATGGAAAATCTTCTTGATGTAAAGCTCCCTAAGGGCAGGACTTTTCACAGATTCTGCACATTGCAATAGTGCTTGTGAAACAAGTACAACTTGAATGAATAAATATGTGAATTTCTAGAAGCACAATTTTAGTAGCAGAATCCAGCCTAATTTTCTTTTTCTTTTAAACAGTGCTGGAGATCAGGCTCAGGGCGTAGTTATATAGCTAAGGCTAGTTTGCGATCCTACTGTCTCAACCTCCCAAGTTCTGGGATCACAGTTGTGCACCAGCATTCCTATGTTAGACTAATATTCATATCTCTTTGGTAAAAATATAATCTAGAACAAAGTATTTTTAAGGCAAAACTCTGATACCTCTATTTAACCTCCAGTTCTGATTAAAAAACCCACTATGACCATGAAACTTATTTATCCTAGGGGAAAAGGAGTTATTCATTTTGTTTGATTTTTTAGCAATTTGGATTTTAACATTTTAACTAATCCCAGTTAATATTTTACTGAATTGCTTTGTCTATCTTTCACCCCCTACCCCACACCTGAATTCACAAAGCCAAGTGGCAAGATACTCTCTCTGGATGTCTGTAAGTAGCACACACTAACAATGACTACAGCTAAGTTCTAATATCTCCTCTCTCCATTTCTTTCTTTTCCTCAGTCTCTATATCTGATCCTATCACAGGCTGCCAGTTATCTCCAAATCATATCCAAACATTTCTCTACAATTATCACCCTGTCTACTGCAAAAGCCTCACTGATTGCTTCCTGCTGAGCTGCACAGTCCTATCTCTAAATGTTAACACAGCATCATGAAATTCCCAGTCCTCCTTTACATGCTCTGTGTGATATAACCTCACATGGTGCCCAGCTCTGCCATCTGTGCCCTAACCACCTTAGGAAACTTGGCAGTTCATCTCTCTGTTTAGAACCATCTTCTCCCCAACACTGCTTAGCTGGTTCCTTCCAGCCATGCCATGGCTCCTTCAACCCTGTGGCTCCTAAAACCCCATCTCAGAAAGGCCTTTTTGATTTAGCACAGTGCAGGAACTACCTCATAAGTCATAAGACAATTAGGCTTGCATTAATTGCATTTATTACCTGATTTTATCTTTTGTCTTCTGTCAGAATAAATATCCTTAGAAACGATATAGGATTCTGGGGTTCTTAGTGCCTGGCACAGAAGGGACCCTAGAAACAGCACAACAAAGAGTCTGTGCAGTTTGTAGGACTGGACACTGTGGAGTATACTTCCTGGGCCCCACTCTGGTCAGCTCATGGCAACACCCAACAGCAGCACAGCTGTGCCACATCTAAGGGAGTGATAATATCACCTGTCACAAACCTTGTAAGGCGATTAAATGAACTCACATGTAGACAAAACAGAACAGTATTATGCATACTGTAAAGGGCACATAAAATATGAGCTATTGTTATTAAAATGTCATCTAGCTGGATGTGGTGGTACATGCTTTTGGTATCCACACTTGGAAGGCTGAGACAGGAGGATTAAAACAAGTTCAAAGCCAGGCTGGGCTACATAAAAAGACCTTATCTCAAAAACAAAAGAGCCATCTAAAATATATGCACCATTCCCAGTTCTTTAAAACTTTTAAAATTTGTTTAATATACATATGTTTGTGTGTATGGTGTGCCAGGGCCTCTTGCCACTACAAATGAACTACAAATGCTTGTGCCACTTTTTGTGTCTGGCTTACTTGGGAATTGTACCTGGGCCAGCAGGCTTTGCAAGCAAGTACCTTTAACCACTAATCCATCTTCCAAGTTCTCCCCTCCCCAGATTTTAACTTTATATTTTCTGGTACATTTATACTTCTGTATCTACCTTATTTATATCTCATAAGATAGCTTTGGTTTTAAATCCATATTTGACCTATTATTTGAAGCCAAAATAATATTCATAATGTGGTAACTATTTCCTCAAACACTGATCATATCTTTATAGTGAAAACATTTAAAATTTTTCTTCTAGCTTTCTGAAATGAACAGTACATTATCAGTATCTACAGCCACCCTACTGTATAAGAGCATATCAAAACTTAGTAGTCTGGAGGGATACTTAAAAGAAAAAAACTTAGTAATCTTATCTAAGGACCCAAATTTGATTCCCAAGTACTCACAGTAAAGCAAGATGTATAAGGTGGTATAAGTATCTGAAGCTCATATACAGTGGTTGGAGGCCCTGGTACACCCATTCTCTCTCTCTTTCTCAAATAAATAAATAGTGAAATAATAAAATATTTTACTGGGGGTGGGGATGCAAAAGAAGACTATAGAAATGTATTTAAAATTACATTTAAAAAAACTGGGCATGGTGGTGCATGCTTTTAATCTCAGCACTGGGAAGGCAGAGTTAGGAGGATCACCATGAGTTTGAGTCTAGGAAAGAGGTTTGGAGCCTTTTATAACCAACAACATAAAAGCCTCACCAGCTGCTGCTCCACGGGGGGCGGCACATCTTGGTTGGCATAAACAATGGCAGGATTGTACAGACTGAACACCACAGGATAAAATACCTTTTTTCCTACAAATTAAAACATATGTTTATATTACATAAGGAAGCTATGAAACAAAGGGCTAAGTATATATCTACTAAGCCTTTATTAAAGTCTTTTATCATGTGATAATTTTATCAATAGTAAGGCTGCAGAATATGTCCATTTGATGAACATGATTTTTGTAACATATCAGTGTATCAGGCAATGACACTGTGACTTCACAAGAACAGAGAAAAATAAACTAAAGGGTACTTCATGTTTATTCCGTTTGACTTGATGAACACAGCAGTGTTCTCAGTTATTCATTAGGTGAGTCATTTTATTACTCATCATTTCACTTAGTCAGCAGTTAACAGATGTAGATTATTATCTGACAATCACCAAGGAACTTTAAAATTTCTGTTAAATTCACTCTTCAAGTAGAGAAATTAAAAACAGTAAATCATGAGATTACTGTGAAATGCATAGACATGTAGAAACTAATTAAAGTATGGCAAACACAGATTTAAACTAAGATTTGGGAAAGTTGTAAAGAGTTAAAAATACCTGATGTAATGGCCCTTGCAGAAGACTTTGTCATTAGCATTTATAGAAGGACCTTAAACCCTTGCTAGGAATGGCTTCAATCAGATGTAGTAGCCTGAAGTGTTCAGTAATGATCAAGGGGCCTGTTAACATAACAGGCTCTTTATTACTAAATCCTTAGCAGATGCTCGTGCTACTTTCCAAACTCATTTGCTGCAGCATAAGCACAGTACAGTGGAATGTTGCATGATATATAACCTGAAGGCTAAAGACCACGTCCCAGGATGCTCAACTTCTCTAGCAAGTCTATTTCTGGATATGAAAATATTTCTTTACACTGAACAAATATGTCTCCTTCAACTTTCACACTGCCTGGAGTAACAAAACCAAATCTCTCAGAGAGCTCCTGAAAGCTATCCCTAGTCAAGCTGATGAATACAAATTAGTTATTTGCATGTATGAAAACATTCTACACAAAATATTTTAAATTCTTTTATTAAAATTATTTTAAATTACAAATTAAAAATTGTATATATTATGATAGATAAGTTTTTGACATGTGTATATTCCAGATGAAATGATTAAACCAAACTATACCATCTTATAAATTTATTTTTGAACTATTTTAAAAAAATATTTTATTTATTCATTTTCAAGCAGAGAGAGAGAGAGAGAGAGAGAGAGAGAGAGAGAGAGAGAGAGAGAGAGAGAGAGAGAGAGAGAGAAGTACCAGGGCCACCACCTTGTGGGTCTGGCTTATGTGGGTCCTGGGGAATTGAACCCAGGGCCTTAGGCACTGAAGGCAAGTGCCTTAACCGCTAAGCCATCTCTCCAGCCCTTGAACTATTTTTAATGCTGATTCTTTAGTAAGATTTACATTTAAGATAAATTTCATTTATAAATTGGTCATCTGCTCATTAATTTTCAAAAAGTATGAATAATGTAAATAAAAGCATAATAAAACACCTCAAAATGTGTAATCTGAAGCCAGATGTGGTGCCTCATGTCTACAATCCCAGTATTTGGGAGGCTGAAGCAGGAAGATCACCATGAATTTGAAGCCAGCCTGGGCCTCCAGAGTGAGTTGTAGTCAATCTGTATTATAGTGAGACCCTGTCTCAAAAAAAAATACACAACCTAGAAACCAAATACTACCTGTATCTAGATCTCTTCATGAGTGTGCACATGAGTATATGTGTATGGATGTGGGCACACTATCTGCCTGAGGCTGAGTCCCTCTGACTCTTACATCTCCACACCTTCTGTGAAGTTCTTTCTGAACTAAGTTTTTTCTCAATTCTATCAATTTCCAGACTTCTATTCATTTGTATTTGTTCCTTCTTCATCTCCTTTTTCTTGTGGTACAAGGAGTGAATGAACACCCTAGCAACGTGTGAGATGAGCATTTTACTACTAAGCTCGCCTCAGCCTTCCTTGCATGTTTCCGTTTGCCTTCAATATAGCTACTGAAATTTGATCACAAGAAAACAAAGAATATGAACTTTTCAGGGTCAAATCTGCAATTTCCTATTTAGTATTTCTTTTTAAAATATTTTTATTCCTTTGTGTGACTATGACAGAAAAAAGTGAGTGTGAGAAAGAGAGAAAGAGAATGAGCATATGGGTACTCCTGGGTCTCTTGCTGCTGCCAACAAACAACAGTTGTGGTAGTTCAAATGGATGTCCCCCAATATATTCAAGAGTTTTAAATCAGTTTCTCTCCATCTTCCTTGCTGGAGGAGGTGTCACCTTGGCCTGGTCTTCAGCCCTAAGGTATTTCTAAGGTGGATGTAAAATTCCAGCGATACATATTCAAAGAGCAGTCTGAGCTCAGGCCTATGTTCCTGCTGGTTGCTAGTTGGAGTGTGCTGGCTGAGGGTGATGGATCTCTCTCTCTCTCTCTGCTTGGATTTGTGAAAGGAGGCCAACCTTTTTCTTCATTATTAAACTTCCCCTGGATCTGTTATTTTAATAAATACTTTCCTCCCAAAATTGTGCCTGGTTTAGAGATTCATCCCAGTAGTGTGTGGCTGACTACAACACCAATGCTACATTTTGTATCTGATTTATGTGGGTGGCTGGGGAATTGAACCAGGATTTGCAAGTAAGCACCACTAACCACTGAACAATCTTTCCAGTCCTCTATTTAGTATTTCAATTAAATTATACTGAATATGACATAAGAAAAAACATCCTAAGGCATAACTAAAACTTTCTTACCATCAAATTAACCTGTTTCAACATGTTGATAATGTTCTAAATTCTATACTCATCTAATCTACCAATATTTTACGCACCTGGCTCAGCATTTAACCGGCAGCTGTTGAGGAATTCAGCTGAGAAATATATATCAACATCACAGAAAAACATCAAGACCTCTCCCTTGTCCCAAGCATGGGCACCCACATTTAGTCCTCGTCCACGATTAAATTCTTCATTCAATGAGATCAAGGTGTAATTGTGAAAATTAGACTCACTATGAGGAAAGCACATACAACACTTGATAAGTCCCACTTAAAATTAACAATGATCTTCCTTCAACAGAACTTACAAGATATATATTTCAAGTATTTTATTGTTTGTTCTATATTCACATAGGGAAAGGAAACCATGAGCTTCAAGTATTTGATCATTATCAGGAACAGATATTTACAAAATACCTACTTTTGAAGCAATATGCCAGGGACACTAGCTTTGAGATCTGAAGAAAGGGGAAGTAAGATATAATGGAGAAAAAGCCATGGTGTTACTGGTAACTAATAATATGCTCTATAGCAATGATATGGATAGAGTACTCTTCACCTTCATCAGGTCTTTGCATGGATCTCCCTTGCCAGAGGGAGCCTCCGAGATGGGAAGTCGCCCGAACTCCCTGCTTTAATCTCTACCCTCTTCTCCCTCTGTTTTCCTTAGTGTCATCAGACATGAGTACTGGGCATCTCCATGCCATGTTCCATATTCCATGACAGCAAAGGTTTAATTTTGTTCAGCTCCTCACACTGTAGAATTCTAACAACTATTTTCTGAATGAAAAAATATCAGTTCTGGGAAAAGAAATTGCTTATGCCTGTAGTAATGCCTATAGTCATGAGAAAGGGAACTTGAGTTACATTTGGTTAGAATCCTAAATTTTGTGGCAAGTAAAAAGGTCCTTCTAAAGCAAAAGGGCAAGAAGAACATTTTAGAGAAAGCATTTAGGCATCAGATGAATCATATGGGAACAAAGGACTTTAAAAAGAGAACAATGAGCCTGGCATGATGGTGCATGCCTTTAATCCCAACCTTTGGGAGGCAAAGGTAAGAGGATCACTGTGAGTTCCAAGCCAGCCCGAGATTACATAGTGTCATAGTTCTATGGTCAGCCTGGGCTAGAGTGAGACCCTACCTCAAAAAACAAAAAAGAAAAAAAAGAGAGAGAGATAACAATGAGAAGGCAGTCATTCTGAGGTATCTAACAGGAAGAATGAGAGAATGGGTCCAAGGAGCACTGTACACACAATGTCAGTGAAATCTGGTCTGCGTCTTAAAGAGCAGGGGCATCAGCAGGGTTTCTTACTAGGATGGTGGCTCTTACAGTGACACCCCTAAACAAACAGCATCAGAACCCGGGAAGGGTTAGATACAAATTCTTAGGCTATAGCTCACTTATTGACTTAAGAGGGAAAGAATAGAGTCAGCTTCTATTTTTTACAAAAACATTTTATTTATTTGCAAGAAAAAAGAAGAGAGAGAGAAAGAGAGAGACACACACACACAGAGAGAGAGAGAGAGAGAGAAAGAGAGAGAGAGAGAGAGAGAGAGAGAGAGAGAGAGAGAAAATATGAGACCAGGACCTTCAACCACTGCAAACAAACCCCAGACGCATGTGTTACTTTGAGTATCTGGCTCTATGTGGGTGCTGGGGAATCGAGCCTGGATAAGGTTTTGCAAGCAAGCACCTTAACTGCTGAGACATCTCTCCAGCCCAGTCTCTATTATTTAAAAAATTGTTTAAATATGACAGACAGACAGACAGACAGACAGACAGACAGAGTGTGGGCATGCCAAGGCCTCCGGCCACTGCAAATGAACTCCAGATGCATGTGCACTGGGGAATGGAACCCCGGTCCTCCAACTCTGAGCTGAAGGAGGACCGCCATGAATGATGTGGGGAAGGAAGATAGTGAGCTGTATTTATGTACATCAAGGGTCTGACAGTCCTTGCAGGGCAAGGACAGAGCTCACTTACTCAGCTATGACTAGTTTTTCAACTACCCTAGTTAGGATCCTAAGCAGTGATACAGTAGGTGGGACCCAATGAATGTCAGTTGAACAATTTGTAAAGAATGGGTGGCCAAATCTGAACTCTTGGGGGAAGGACCTTGTTATTAGCAGAAAGGTAAAGAAGCAAATGAAAAGTACAGAGTTTACAGTGTGTCGAGAGCAGACATAGCCTAACAGCTTACAGCAAATATATTTTAAAAATAAAAATTCTGCAAGTATATTTTATAAGCATGGAACATTTAAAAATATTTTATTTATGAGAGAGAGAAAGAGAGAGAGAGACAGACAGACAGACAGACAGATGGACGCAAGATTATGGGACGCACTAGGGCCTCTTGCCACTTCAAACAAACTCCATACTAATACACCACATTGTGCATCTGGCTTTACGTGGGTACTGGGAAATCAAACCCAGGCCAGGAGACTTTGCAAGTAAGTGCCTTTAACTGTTGAGCCATAAAAATATTTTTAAAAGGACAGTTATGTTATCCAATGTAAAGAAAGCCATGGAAGCCATCAAGGAGGGTAACAGAAACAAAGGCCAAATTTGACAGTTGCGTTGTACATTTGAACTCACAATTTGGAGATGAAAGGCTGAAATATTAGAGTGAAAAATTGTGAAGGAATTACTAATTAATTCAAACTTCTGAGTACCTACCATGTGCCAAGTACTATATGGGCTGCTTAGTTACAGATCTATGTTTCCATGAGGTTTGGCTATGAAATGACAGAAACAAAACAGTACCTGCTGTACACTAAACAATCAAGTAGGAATTTCTTAGAGATATGGGAGACCTGGGCTGGAGAGATGGCTCAGCAGTTGAAGGTGCTTGCTTGCAAAGCCTGACAGCCTGGGTTTGATCCCCAGCACCCAGGTAAAGCCAGATGCACAAAGTGGCACATGTGACTGAAGTTCATTTACAGTGGCAATAGGCCATGGTGTACCCATTCTCTCTCTATCTGCTTGCAAATAAATAAAAATAGTTTAAAAAAGATCTGGGAGACCTAAGCAACATTTGCCGAGGGAAAAGGAGCATGAGGATATAGAAGGAGAGAAAAATGACAAGAGACAAGTAAGGAGCTCAGATGGCGACAGCATCAAAGCACAGGGATTAGATTAGAGAAAGGGAACAAGCAGTGGACATAGAGCTGGTGAGAGGGTCACAGAAAGAGTGTCCTGATCATCATGCCAGGCTGCCTGCATGATGAGTTTGTAGGACTGAATATGAAATGAAGAAGTTACCATCACTATAACCCCCAACCAACATCACAGCCAACTTTTAAATAGCAGCTATTCAAAATTACTAACTCTAAATATCTGAAACTCTCATTTTTTCTAATGTTATATATATATATATATATATATATATATATATATATATATATGTATATTAAGGATTTCACTATGGACATGACTCACCAACCTTGTTACAGATTCTAGGATAGACTTGACTTTAGATAGTCCTTCTTTACCAAAATAAACAACTGTGAGATGAATCCTCTTGTCCTGATGAATACAAACATCCCTAACAGAATTGAAAAAACAAAGTTTGTTCAAGAAAACACATAAGGTATTGCTTATTAAGACAGCAATCACACCAGGGCACTATTGATAAGGAATGAAATCATATGAAGCATCAAGTAAACATAAATGTGGCAATACTGCCCAGCTGTTGAAGGTGTGGCAAAGGCACAAGGTCTGAGGGCCATGAAGCAGTGCAACATTACAGCATGTTTCAAAACATTTCTGGAACACTTGCTTTGGAATTTCTTTCAAGTAACAAATTATAAGCATTCAAGGAAGTCAGTTCAATCAGTATAGAACCAAATAAATAAATAGTCAAATTTTGGACCAGGAACTATTTTGTCCTCAAACTGGCTAATTCCAAAAATTATCAGAATTGCTGGTATAGTGGTAATTATGCCTATCATTAAGGATTATTTGCCACACAGATTAGGAAAACTATAGCCTTTAAAGGCAATTCTAAGAAAGGCAATCATATCTTGAGGGAGTTATTTCAAACAGGCAGAGCTGATGAAGAGGTCTGACTCCTCTATATACTGCTGCAGAATCATATTAACTTCAAATGTGAGAATAAAAATTAGGATCATAAAGAGCTAACACTAATATTAAAGCAATTAGCACATGGCAATTGTTAATTTGAAATTGAAACACGCTATTTTTCTTATTTTAGTATGTAACTTTTAATGCTTTAACATTTTAAAAAATATTTTATTTATTCATTTTCAAGAAGAGAGAGAGAAAGAGAGATCAAGCGCACCAGGGCCACCACCTTGTGGGTCTGGCTTATGTGGGTCCTGGGGAATTGAACCTGGGGCCTTAGGCACTGGAGGCAAGTGCCTTAACCGCTGAGCCATCTCTCTAGCCCATTAATGCTTTAACATTTTATCATTTTAAAAGACCCAAATTCAATGACCAAAAAAAAAAAAAAGACACTCTGCTTCCCAAGATGGAATAACTTTCTCTCATCTTTAGTTGTATTTCTAAATTTAGTTCAATCTTAAGACTCAAACATTTTTCAAGTGATATTCTTTGGAGAGAATAATGTTCTATATTCTTATTCGGATGGTTGATGATTTATGAGTATAGATGTTTGTCAAAAGTCATAAAAATATGACTTAATCTTGAAATTATTCTTGGAATAGATGAGCTTTATATATGTAAATTTGGCCTTTATACAGGAGCTTTTTTCAAAAAGTTCAACTTGTCATAAGATCAATTCAAACATAATTATAAAGCCATCAAAATTAATTTCTATCAGTTATCACCCTCAATTTATTTCATAGCTCAAACTGTCAAGAAACACAATGCACCATATACATGCTTTAAGAAAAAAGAAATTATACAAAAGTTCCTTTAAGTCCTATAAAATTAGTCTATAAGTGTAAGCAATCATACTTGGCAAAAATAAATTAAGTAAATCTGCACAAAATGCATTTTTTGAAAAAAGAACTTAGCCAAATCAGCAAGCTCTGACAGTTACCTGAAGTTCTGCATAAACTGTACAAATGCTTCAGTTCTTTCAGCAAGTGGCACAATGATATTAATAATTGACCTAGTAATATCAACCATCTCACTCTTCACTCTCATGAGCGGTCCAAAAGGGCGGAAGAGGGTCACATGTCTGTATTCCATCATGTCTGTTTTCTTAAAAAAGAGTTCATATTGTGTGCCCTTATCTTTCTCAGTACGATAATAACCTAAAGGAAAGAGTTTGGAACAAAGACATGTTCATGTCAAAGTTTACAAATTCAGTAGAAATACAGACTTTACTCAACCAAATGATTAAGACCTTCAGGGTTTTTAATATACTTGTGAAAATACTGGCTACCTTCCCATAGTCAGAAACAACCATTCCATTAAGAGAAAATGATTTTTAGAAAAGTGTCCTACTTTGCTGCATTATTCAGTCCATAAAATAATCTCCTTCAAGTAGCAATGGTTCCTTTTTTTCTTTTAAATGCCAGAGCCTATCTTCACAGTGACAAACTGTATCTATCAATATTAAATTCTGAGCCATCAAAATAATAAAAATAAATCAAACAACAACAAAAATAAATAAAGTTAATCACATGGTCTCAGTTGTGAGGGTCAGTCTAGTGAGGTAAACAGAAAAATAAACAAACTGACAATAATATGTAATATGTGTGTATGTGTGTATACACATACAGACATACATATTTACAGTAAAGTCAGATAAAGAAAAATTAATGCAGATTTCAGCATAGTAATTGTGTTTAGGAGAAAGCATAGAAGTTAACTGGGCAATGTGATTTCTAAGTATACCGTTAAGGAGAGGTCAGACTTACACGTCTGTGAGTTACTCAGTCACATCTGGGAATAAAATGTTGAACAAGATATAATTTGTCCCTAACTCTCTGAGGCTTACAGTTGAGTAGGGCAACAACCATACTGCAATAGAGAGGATGTGTTATATAGGTGATAAGAGCACACAGGAAGTACTGTTTTAGGCTTGAGGTTGGAGATAACTTCCTGGAAGAAGTAACACTGAGCTCAGGTCTGCTAGAGGAACAGAAGTTACTTAGTTGCTAGTAGGTGGCACAGTGGAGGCAAAGAAAAGGCAGAGAAAAGTCTTGAAAGTGGCAGAATCCAAGGCAAGTTACAAGCAGAAGCTTCAGAATATAAAACTGTCAGTCCCCACCCACACACACACCTATGTTTTTAAGGCAGAGTAAATGTGAGGACATTTCACATGCTGCTTATTTCTTATGTAGCTTTTCAAAGCTACAAAGCTGAACTTGGCACAAAAGTTAGAAAAGTTTTGAGAGAAGCAATAAATCAAAAATGGAAGGAAGTTCCTACAAGCTCTATGGCCAGCCAGCCAGGCCAAATGTACCAATTGGTACAATGATGGTATGTCTATTACGGGGGAAACCAACTGACTGGATTTGAAGTTCACTCCACTAGAGGGAGTTCATGCCTGGTACTGAAAACCTCATCAAACGCCTATGGTTGGTGAGGTCATAAGCCCTAGGGGGAAACTACTACTATTGTCTGGCTACATGGATATATTATGTCAACCAAACTGCCTTCTAAATACTTATGTTTATGCTAAGATGTTAATGTTACTCTAACTTTTGGTTAAAGAAGCTTCTTTTTTCAGATGGTGGTGACCACTGGAGTGACTCCAAACTCACCAAAGTGCTGAGAAGAAATGACAATGGAGTGCTCAGCCTGAGACATCTCTATCACACCCTCTCAAGACTTAGAGGCCATTGCAGAAGAGGTGGCAGAAAGAATGCAAGAGCCAAAGGAAGGGGAAGAGTGCTTACAATATTGTCTTCTTGACACAAATTGGCCATGGTATTCAAGACCTCACAGTGTCTGATGCTACCTACACCAGACCTGTGTAACAGGAGAGGAAATATGATGGCATCAAAACAGTGAAGAGTCTAGTGGGAAAGAAGAGATTCACTGGAAGAAGGATTTGTAGGGAAAAGGAGGGTTTGAAGAGGAGATTATGATCATAGTACATTATCTTTATGTGGGAGGTTGTCAACAAAAAGTTTAAAAAAAATGACAGGAAGTGACAGCAGAAAAAACAAAGGAGGCCACAGGGAGAGGGAAGCTCAAATGCCCTAGGTCAAGCATAACGTCCTGGCCCTGATGATCCCCAAAGCCTCAATGTATGATCCTACGTTGTATTATACAGCCATGTCTTGGAGTAAAAACAAAATACTAAATATAGCAGACTGTTTTTAGAATAAAACAAAAAGAACATTATAAAATATTTATATCCAAAATGGCTGTAAGCCTACAGTTAATATCTGGCAATGGATAATAAAAATGGAGCCAGGCATGGAGGCACACACCTTTAGTTCCAGCACTCGGGAGGCAGAGGTAGGAGGATTGCCGTGAATTGGAAGCCACCCTGAGACTACATAGTAAATTACAGGCCAGACTGGGCTAGAGTGAGACCCAACCTTGAAAAACAGAAAAAAAAAATTGGACTGATGGATAGGGATAATTATTTCTGTCTAGATCAATTTTCAGAAGTGTTCCCCAACCTTTACCTCACTATAATCTTGAAAATCCCAGGTTCTTTCTGTTATGAAAATATGCTATTTTCTTACTTTTCCAAATACCCCAAATCCAGACCTCTGTATGCTCCTTGATATTTTCACCATGTACTTCCATATTCCTCAAAATGGAAATTATTAACTTACATTAAATTTTTTTCTTTCCTTGTCAAATGGTTTTCAAATTTTGAGCCTTATTTTATAATTTAACAACATAAAAGGACATTAAGATAAGGGAAGAATGTAAATCATACACGTGTAAACACACACAGTGCACAAGAACCCTTCAACCTCTGTAGTCAGTATGCTAGAATTTAGGCTCATGTTTATTTTAGTTCCCTGACTTTTATTCTTGTTCTTATTATGATCTCATTGTCACTTTTTCCAAAGAGCCACTTCAAAATTCTTGGTGGAGTAAAGTGGGAAAGCTTAAATGTTTTAGTGTTATGGTAATAACTGACATATTAGCAAATAATATTAGCATTCTGCTACATGAACATAACCATTTACCAATATATTTTTCTTATTACCTTCTACGAAGTCATTTTCACTGAATAAAAGTTTCTCTCCCAGGGGGCCATCCTCATCTTCCTGTTCATCATCTTCATCAGGATTATTAATGACCTCCAAGCCAGCTTCAATAACTTCTACCAATTCATCTCGTTTGTCTTTTCTAACTGGCTTTTCTTCAGGATGACGAGTGAGACCCATTTCTAACTGAAATACTTTCATTAAGGTAAAGCTTTCAAAGGGAATGACTCCATACTCACTGGGAAGTTTGGCTCCTATGCCAACTTCGGCTTTGTCAATCTGGGAATGAAGAAACTCTAAGAGATCGCTAGGGGCTAGCTCTCTATTGACTTGATAGCCTATGCCATTGGCCCCTGTGTTCTTTTTCTCTTGCAGTGATCTCATCTTTTCACTCATTTCCTGGAGCTCTTGCTTCAGCTGGGCAATCTGGCGTTTCAGACTGGTTGCTCTGGTTTGATAATGTTCTTCTTGCTCCTGCAGGAGGGCTTGGTAATACTCTTTCCCATAATTCTCTCTAACCACGCCAGGAAGAGATGCATTGCCATCAGTCTGGGGGGCACATTCCAGAAGGTACATGAACAATACCAAACTGCAGAGCAAAGCAAGGCCTAACAGGAGCCAGTGGGCCCGGATATGAAGAACTGATCCTCTTCTAGGCATTCTCATTAGTGTGCATTTGCCTAATAAAATGAGCTTGTGGCTTATTCATCCCTTTAGCATAAAGTTACCCAAAGTTAAAACAAAATTAGGATTTCCATAAAAGCTACCAAAATGAATTCTTCTGTAGTTTACAATTTTTCTTTCTTCAGCAGTCATAGCTACTTTGGAAGTGAGAAATCAAGTTTACTTCCTCTATTGTTACCATGACATCCACACTAAAGGAGCCTGATCCATAAATCCATTATATGGGTGGTGACTTTTCTGAAAAACAAAAACAAAAACAAAAACAAAAAACAAAAAAAAATCAGAATCAATCAGAATTTCGTTTTTTCAAGTATATCAAATTGTTGACCACTTCAAAAACCTAGGCTACATGCAGTATACCGTGGGGAGGTAATAATATAATTTAGAACACTGGGAAACTACTGGGAGAAATAATTCAGAAAAATATTTTACAGAATATTATACTGTACTTTTGAATGGTATGCTTACAAAACCAAAAATAAGCAAGATTATGTTGAGTAAAATTATGTTCAAATTGTTACACAGATTCTAAATTGGCTCTGTGTATATGTGTGCATGTATGTGTGGTGTGTGACATGTGTGTGTGCACATAATGTTGTGCGTCTTCCTTTATTGCTCATCCATGAGTTTCCTGAGACAGAGTCTCTTACTAAACCCAGAGCTGCCATTTTCATTCAGACTTGGCTGACCAGCAAGCCCTAGCAGTTCTCTGGTCTCTGCTCCTTATAGGGCTGGGGTTACAGATGTGCATAGTCATGCCCAGCTGGGGAATCAAACTCAGGGAGAAATAGGCCCTCTGGAGCCCTCATGGATATGCCACAAGTGCTCTTGCCCGCTAAGCCATCTCTTTAGCCTGATTTTCATTATTTTTATATTGTTCATAACCCTTTACTAACACAATATGTCATGGGTTGATACAGGTGTCCCCCACAAACAATTGAATGTGTTCTGATAGATCAATCCTCAGCTGATGGCAGTTTGGGTTTTACAATCTTGATGAAGCTGTGTTGTTGGGGGCAGGCTTATGGGGTTATAAGCCAGCTTCCCCTTGCCAGTGTTTGGCACACCTTCCTGCCTCTGTGTGCAGTGCTGTGGCAGAGGTGATGTCCAGCCCTCTGCTCATGCCATCGTTTTCCCTGCCTGGATGGAGTCTCCCCTCGAGTCCGTAAGCCAAATAAACCCATTCCTCCACAAGCCACTTTTGCTTGGGTTCTCTCCTGCGCAGCAACTAGAAAGCTGACTGCAACACAATATTTCAATTAATTTATCATTTTCCAACTAAGGCAAGTAACACTTGGGAACTAAACTTCTAAAAATTATTTTTATTATAACAATAATGGATTACTGGTGAAAGAAAGTTTTTCTCTAGGTTAATAAAATAATGTACCTTATTAATTTCTATTGCTCATTTCAACAAATCTAGGAGCCATAAAATCAAGTGGAAATAAGTGAGGGGGGCAATCTGAAATGGTCACAAACATCTGGAAAACACATTAAAAACCATTTTTACATCCAAAGTCCTCTGGTAGATTATTTGAGCATTAAATCACGAAAATTTTTCCACTGTAAAGATTTCTGACAAATCTGTAAGGCTTAGAGTCAATATAAAGAAAATACATGAATAATTTAATCTGCCAAGATAAATTTATAAATTATAAAATTACAAGATACTTTTCATGCTACAACCAGTTGTGTAAGCTTTTCCACATCTAATTCTAAACTAAAGATTCTTAGCTTTAGAGAGATAAAATGTTAAACTCAGGAGCAGGGAGGCCTCTGCTGGAAATAGAGCTCCCATTTAAACAGTTCTTTTGAGAAGGGTAATGTGATTGACAGTTGTCATGGTTTGATACAGGTGTCCCCCACAAACAATTGAATGTGTTCTGGGTAATCGATCCTCAGCTGATGGCAGTTTGGGTTTTACAACCTCGATGAAGCTGTGTTGTTGGGGTCGGGCTTATGGGGGTTATAAGCCAGCTTCCCCTTGCCAGTATTTGGCACACCTTCCTGCCGCTGTTTGCAGTGCTGTGGCAGAGGTGATGTCCAGCCCTCTGCTC
>PVHP010025082.1:0-25902 GCA_004024765.1 Zapus hudsonius
TTGGGACTGCTGAGGCCTCCAGCCACATGGACTGAACAGCTACTGGTTTCTTCACTCGTGGGTCTGCAGATTGCTATTGTTGGACTGTTGTAAACTACCCCAATAAATTCCCTTTTACTACTAACTATTCTATCAACTCTTTTTCCTCTAGAGAACCCTGACTAATACACTCTGCCTTCCCAAATGCTGGGATTAAAGGCATGTGCCACCACACCTGACTCCACCTTAATTTTTGAGGTACAATCTCTCACGGAGCCTAAAGCTCACAGATTAAACTATATTAGCTAACAAGCAAGCTCAAGGGATTCTTCTGTGCCCACCTCTCTAACACTGAGATGACAAGCTTGCAGCACCAAACCCAGCTTGTACATGGGTGCTGGGGATCTGAATCCAGGTCCTCATGCTGGTGTGGTAAGCACTTTACTCACCGAGCCATCTCCCCAGCCCTCTGTTTTCTTTTTAATGGAAGTCTGGCTTCCTGAGGTCCTGGCTGTACAGGGCACTCTGGATGTGCCTGACCTGACCACACAGCTTTGCTTATCATGGAAAGGCAACAGAGAGCCATACTGATCCCTTCATGTAGCAAAGGCCAACTATCACTGCCCACCAGAAATATGGTGGAAAGCCCCCAAGCAAGTACACCTGGAGATTCCTTTGGACAAAATCACAAATTTACCCTCATTTGATAAGAAAATGCTTATCCTCAGAGTAAGACTGGGAGAGACCTAGGTCAATGTGTCTTTTACTTTTTTTTGGTGTGTTATATATTATGTGGGGGGTGGGGGTGGGGGTGTGTGTGCACGTATCCCATGCACATGTGTGCAGAAGCAAGATGAGTACATGTGATGTCCCATGCTCTCCTCTCCTGCCTTATTTCCTTGAGACAAGTTCTCTCACTGAACCTGGAGCTCTCCCTTTTTCTGGACTAGAGAACTCTGGTGATCCTCCTGCCTCTGCGCTCCTCAGCACTAGGGTGAAGCTCTGCCGGCTTTTTACATGGGTTCTGACAGTGCAGCTCACGACCTCGTGCTTGTGCAGCACGAACTCTAAGCCACTGAGCATCTACCCAGCCCCTCAATCACTCTTAAAGCTGAGAGAATATAGAAGCCATTAACAGCTTGGTGGGGAACTAGAGAAAAATTATTAACTGAGTTGATTGGATGGGAAAGGTGGAGGGGTGAGCGTGACTCTCTCCATAGCTGCCTGTGAGTTGCTCTGAGACCGCAGTCACAGTCAGTGCTTTTATGTACAAGCATCTGCTGAGGTCTGCCGCAGCACCTCTCTGACAATTCCAGGTGCTGTGAAGATGAAATACCTCCTGCTCAAGGAATCTCAAATGGTGTTCTGAATACAGTTTAAAAAGGCATCAGTCTTTAGATGGTTTCAACAAGTCACTCATCTATTTATAAGCCCCATCTGATGGTTGGGGGAGGCCTCAGACTGTGTTAAGGGGTTCATGTATACATCCACTTATTTTTGCAATTGAAATCTCCAAGATTTGCCATGTTTTTCTTGAGGATTTTTTGTTTGGTTGATTGTTTTGTTTTGGTTTTGGTTTGTTTTGTTTTGTTTTTGCACGTGCATGTGTGTGTGTGGTATGCAAGCATGTGTGTATAGTGTGGCCAACTGTATGTGTGTATTGTGTGATTAGCTTTGTGTGAACGCACACACACATGTGGATAAGCATGTGTGGTGACCAGAGAGCAACATCAGGGGTCGTCTACCTTACTCTTCGAGACGTAGTCTCTCACTGAACCTAGAACTTGACAGTTTGGCTAGATTAACAACTATTCAGCAGGCCTGAGGGGTCCTCTTTTCTCCACTTTCCCAGCCCTGGGAAAAACTGTCACAATGGCTTCTACATAAGTGCTGATGATCCAAACTCAGAACCCCACATAGAAAGCACTTTGCTCGTTGAGCTGTCTCCCCATCTTTGGGGGCCTGTTTTCATCCCTCTGCTACGCTCACCCATTCAACCTGCTTTCTAACAGCTTACTGTTACAAGCACAAAGCAGAGGGCATAGGTGGATGTTGGAGGAAGAAGGAGGTGGGACCTGCTGAGTGTCCCTGGCCTGGGTTAAGTTAAGATTCATGGGTGATGAGGCACTCCTGGACTAGATTCCCTCAGATCTCATAACTCACCACACTGTCAGCCTCTTAAAACAGGAAAGCTCCTCCGGCCTTCCAGGACTTTGGAGAGAGTGTCATTTTGAATTTCAGAGGGTGAAACCCCATGCCCGGGACCACCCTTTAGAAAGCCATTTTAGACCATCCTGGTGCAAACTCATGTTATTCTTGGGTCATTTAACTTCACTCTCAGGGAGAAGTCAGAGAACAGTGCTAAGTCGTAAATCACTCCCTCCAAAATGGATTTGAGCCAGAATTGACAGGCCCAAGCATTCCTGCCTTGCTTGACCATGGTAAAGAAATTATGGGATGTAAAATTCAGCTCATCATAGTCTGTTTCGATGTCCTACTGTCCTGGTTGTCTGTCTCACTAGAAAAGGTTAAGACCTGGGAGGGGGAAATGTCATCCTGGCTGTGGAATTGTTCACACTCCAAGACATTTGCTTCTCAGAAATCATCCATATAAGGCCACTTGTGCAAGGATCATGGGCCCAGCAAAGAGACATTCATGAACTTGGCCTTTGGGTGGTTTTAATTGGCCCTTCTTACAAAGCAATATAAAGAGAAGGCACAGTATATCCACAGTGCCTAAGGTGTGATGGGTCTTATAAATTCCTGCTACATGTCTGCTGTTCCACACAGTGGAAACTGGCCTTCCTTCCCTTGCCCCTTCAGGGCTGTGTCCAAAGAGGACAATGACATCATTTTAGCACATCTGGTTATCTTGTCGAGGACTCTTCCTGAAATCCAGGTGGAAGGTTCCCCAAGCAGCAATTTCTGTCCCTCGTGGCCCCAATATCTAAGTTTTAAAAAAATTAAATTTACCTGGACTGGGAATATAGCTTAGTTGGTAAAATGTTTGCCTAACATGCAGCAGGCCCTGAGTTCGATCCTCAGCACCATATCAACCCAAGAAGATGGTACATGCCAGTAATATCAGCACTTGGAGATAAACACAGGAGAATGAGGAGTTCAAGGTCATCTTTGCTACCAAGCAAGTAGGAAGCCAGCCAGGGCTACATGATAGATAACCTGTCTCAGATACTTGTTTTGCTTCCTGCTCATTTGACCACACATGTGCCCCAACCCACTGGCAAAGATATTTTAGAGCAGAAATTATTAACGCAAAGCATTAGCTCTACTGTCTTCAAGCCACTGGAGCCCTTCTTCTTTCTGAAACGTAAGTTTGAAGCATACAGACTAGAGATGCTTCTCTGAATAGGTACTGTGGATGGTGGGTTAGGGAAGCCAGTCTGTAGGTCAGAAGGTCAAAGTGCCACAACCATGTTCCACCCACGTACATATAGAAAGGAAGGGGCCTGGCACCATCAGGCAGATGTGACCGAAGAGTAACAAATCCCAGCCTCTTGGGCCATGTCATGCATTCGTCTTGCTGAATAAGGTAGAACCAGAAAGTAAATTTGATTAGCATTCATCTTAGCAAGTTACCATGGGAAATTATACAAACTGCATTGGAAGCTGGGATTTTTCTGTTGTTGTTGTTGTTTTAAAATTATTTATTTAATTGAGAGGGAATGAGAGAGGGAATGAGGCAGATTGAGAGAGAATGGGCGTACATGCGCCACCTTGTGCATTTGGCTTTGCAGAGGTACTGGGGAATTGAACTCAGGTCCTTCTGCTTTACAGGCAAACACCTTAATCACTAAGCTATCTCTCCAGCCCCTGTGACTTTTTTTTTTTTGATCCAGCTATCCTCAGTGGGGTTGCTATGATTTTGTAACAAGAAACAGACATGGCAAAGCAAGGTCCCAGTCCCTTGACTACTGTGCAATGTTAGTCAATGTATATGGGGTATTTTTAAAAGCTATTTTAAATGAACAAGCTCAAGAAACAAGCCAGAGGAAGCATCCCTCTTTAGGGTTCCTCCTACAATAAAGCCAATTTCCACTCTCAAAAGGTGAGCTTGTAAAACCAGCATTGTTTTAATGCAATATGTGGTGTACTTGAATTCTAATGTTGGCTAAGGATGAAGAAATAATTATTAGAAATTATTCTGCATAAAATATTAAGAAATTCATCTCTAGATTAAGATGAATAGTCTAAATAAAATATAGGTATTTAGGCTGGGCGTGTTGGCACACACCTTTGATCCCAGCACTCAGCAAGCAGAGTTAGGAGGATCGCCGTGAGTTTGAGACCATCCTGAGACTACATAGTAAATTCCAGGTCAGCCTGAGCTAGAGTGAGACACTGCCCCAAAACTAAACTAAAATATAAATATAAATAAATATATATAAATGAATTTAGGAAGATGGGCATAAATATCTTTGTGCACATTTCTGCAATTTAGTAAACTATTTTTTTTATTTTAAACAGCACCTTATGCAGTCCAAGATGGCCTCAAACTCAGTATGTGACTGAGGATGACCTTAAACTTTCTAATCCTCCTTCCTTCACCTTCTGATACTTTCACTCCCAAATTTCTCCTCCAATGATCCATGCTCCTGACCCCTGCTCAGCATGGATCTCCCAGCTGCACTGACCTCTGTATTGCTCAGCAAGAGTCGCCTCTTTCCTGTGCATATCTGCTTGAGACCCCACAATGCCTGCTTACTGCGTTAATATCAAGATTTTAATCAAGATCTAGGAACTGGAAAGCTGACTTAGTGGATAAAGTACTGCCACAGAAGTATGAGGATCAGAGTTCGAATCCACAGCACTTAAGTAAAGTAATCCCAGCAATCAGGAGTAGAGATAGAGGATTCCTAGGGCAAGTTGGATAACTATACCAGTCAAATCAGCAAGCTCCGGCTTCAAGTGAGAGACCCTGCTTCAGTAAATAAAGAGAAGAGAGATGGAGGAAGGCACCAGTGTCAACCTCTGGTCTCCATATGCACACTCACTCAAGCTCTCTCTCTCTCTTTCTATCTCTCTATCTCTCTCTATCTCTCGCTCGCTCTAGATCAAACTAGGCCCTGTCATCCCTGATGCTCAGGAGGCTGAGAGGCAGGAGGAATAGAGGTTCAAGGCCGGCCTAGGCTACAGAAAGTTCAAGGACAGTTTAATGAGACCATTTAAAATACAAAAGGTAAAAAGAGGGTTGAAGATTCAGATCAGTGGTAGAGCACCTGTCTGAAGTGAGCAAAGCCCTCAGTTCAATATTCAGTACTGTGGGGTTAAAAAAGGACCAAAATCAGGAATCTTCTAAGTGTTTGTGTGTAGTATGTGTTGTGTGGTATGGTGTGTGCATGTATAATGTGCACACCATGCAAATACATGTGGCGACAGATAATCCAGTGTCCTCCCCTCTCATTTGTCTGCATTGTTTCCTTGAGACAAAGTCTCTCACTCCTTGTCAAGCTGCCATTTTCAATCAGACTGGCTGACCAGAGAGCCGCAGTAATTCTCCAGTCTCCACCCCACTTTGGGCTTGGATTATAAGCATGTGTGACTACCCCTGGCTTTTCATGTGGGTTCTGGGGTTAGAATTTGGGCTTTCTCAGGCCCTTATGCTTGTATAGAAAGTGTTCCTACCCACTGAGCTGTCTTTCAGCCCCTCTAGGCCTTTTGTGATTTGAACTTGGACTCATTTGCTCAGGACCTTTGGCCATCAGGTCTCACTTCCTTGGACATACTCCTCCCCCCCCCCATCCAACCTGCACCCAGTGAGCTCATGCTGGTCCTCTTCTCTCAGCTCCATGCCCTCCGGTAGACCTTTCCCCCCTGACAGAAGCCCAGGTCTTATCTTTCCCCTCTGCCTCACACATCTGTCAGTCCCTTGGGTGCAATGCTGTAGCAGTGGAATTGTTTGATTACTCAGGAGTTTGCTTGCTATACTGTGTCAGGAAGGGGAGGGACCATGGGAGTTTTGCTCTATCATGTTATCTCTAGTACCATTACAATGCCTGAAGATCTTGGCTTAAGCAAGCAGGTGTTTGTTAAATAAACTTAAAAAAGGTGAATGGTTGGGCATTAGGATCTGAGTTCATATGCCCAGAGCCTGCCTAAATGCCAGATGGCATCACATGCCTAAAATCTCAGCACTAGGGATATAGACAAGGAGATCTCCATAGTTAACTAGACTAGCCACACTCAGTAAGAGACCCTGTCTTCGAAGTGAGGTGGAGAGTGATTGAGGAAGACACTCAACATCGACCTTTGATCTCACATGCACATACACACATGTACACATACACTCACACATACATGTACACCACCACATGTACCAACTTGCACACCATACACACATGCATGCACATGTACAATTAGACTTGATTGCCAGTGAACCTCAGGGATCCTCCTGTCTCTGCCTCCTCATTGCTGGACTTAAAGGCACATGCCACCACACCCAGCATTTTTTAACAAATTTATTTATTTTGTGGTGTGTGTATATATAATCACACATGTGGACGTCAGAAGTCAATTCTGGGGGCTGGAGAAATGGCTCAACAGTTAAGGCACTTGCTTCCAGTGCCTAAGGACCTGGGCTCAATTCCCCAGTACCCACATAAGCCAGATGCATAAAGTGGTGCATGCATCTGGACCCCCAGCCATACCCATATGTTTGACCTAGGGAACTGCAGCATTGGAATATAAATTATTTTAAGTCACTGTTGTAGTCAGCCACACGTCACTGGGATGAATCTGCAAACCAGGCACAATTTTGGGAAGGAAAGTATTTATTGAAACTATCAGATCTAGGGGAAGTTAAGGAAAGGCTGCCCCCCCTTTCACAGATCCAAGCAGAAACAGAGAGACAGCACCTCCAGAAGCAAGCAAGCAACACACTCTAACACTGTAATTCACAAAATGCAGAACTGCCAGACCGGGATTTAGGCTTTTCTTTTGCATATCTATCCCTAGTATTTTGCATCCAATTTAGAAAGGGCCAGTCCCCAGGAGGCTAGGCCAAAGTGACACTTCCTCCAGCCAGAAGCCTGGAGACAATTAACAATTTAATAAACACAATTATAATAAATTCTGTTGCAGGACATTTATTCAAAACTACCACAGTCACTAAGTGTGATGGTCAACTTGACAGGATCTAGAGTCACCTAGGAGACAAGTCTCTTGGTATAACTTCGTATAAGTTTTCTAAATAAGGTTATTGAAGTGGGAAGATCCACTCTAACTGCGGACAGCACCCTCCCATGGGCTGGGTCCCGGACTGAATGAAAAGGAGAAAGAACTGGGCTCCCATATTCATCTCTCTGCTTCCCAGCTGTGGAAGCAATGCGACCACCTGCTTTCTGCTCCTGTCCTGACCCAAACTGTAAACTGAAATAAATCCTTCCTGCCTCTAGTTGCTTTTGCCAGTCATTTGCAACAGTGATGAGAAAAGCAACCAATACGCTAGGTTTGAAGTTTTATTTTTTTTAAATGTTATTGTGAAAAAATCAAGGTATAGAGAAGTAAATTAAACTGTCTAGGGATACAGAGCATACAAGTGGCAGAGTCTGGATTTGAACCCTAACTGAGCCTCCTTGACTAAGCAAGGTGATATGCTAACCTGAACATCCCATTTTATTACAGTGTCAGTTTGCAGATCTGATTCCCTAATCAAACTGAGCCCCCTGTTCAAGCCTGTGTGCCCAGCAGGTGGTCTTTACCTACCATCTAGGTAGGACGTGATCAAAAGTTGGAAGAATGAATGTCGGCTGCAGAAGTGTGCAGCACCAGCTATCCGTAACTGCAGCTGACCTTGGCTTCATACCAAGGAGGAGGGGAGACAGCGAGGATGAAGAGAACATCCCACAAGTCCCAGGGATGCGCCTGAACTGGGATTTGCTGGTTTGAGACTATCCACCAAGGTGATCACATGACACTTGGCCCGAGTTTAACTTCCCTGATAGGATCTTCTAATCTTTTCCAGGTGCAGCTCATCTTGGGGAATCTTTATTTGGCTTCCAAACAGCAAGTTGTCGCTTGTACCAAAAACTTCCTGACTTGTATCTGTTTATCAAGTAATGTCTGAAAGATATGTTTATGACTTTATGGGAATGTCCTACAAGCCTGTTAAACACCATCTGTTGTGTGAATGATTTCAGAAATGGGTCTTTTGAGAGAGAAAAAAACTGAAACAAATATCTAGTGAGAATTTCTCTTTTCGTTCCTTTATTCCTAAGAAGCTAGGAAATCCCAGCTGCAAGTTGGTGATACTACTGAGTGGGGAAGGCCAGCCCAGGAGGGGGATACAGCTAGGGGCGGGACCAAGAGAAAGGGGTGGGGCCTGCTTCTGTGGGCGGGGCTTTCAATGTGCCCTGAGCAGAAAGGTCCACTAAGAATTGGAAGATACAGGAGCTGAATCCTTGCTCTGTTCCCTAGCTGTGGAAACTGGGTTTCTGGGCCTTTGGTTACTGATCTGAGAATTGGGTAAGGAGAGGTTTCCCTTGAGTAACTCTCTAAAACATCTTTTGAACATGGTCTAGGACCGAGGTTGATAGCCAGTAACTAAGTAAGCTGATCTTTAGGGCTAGTTTACAGAATTGTAGCAAATGTACTGTAATTGAGCAGGATATTAAAAATAAGAGAAACTGGGACATGCAGGAAGTGTAATGTGGAAACTATTTGTATTCTCACTCTATCTTTTTTTTTGTAACCCTAAAACTGCTAGGAAACTTCCATTAATTAAAGTGCATGCAAATTTGCTCACAAGATTTGCCCAAAATTAATTATATACTTGAATGAATAAGGCCTTATATAACCTTTGTACAATAACAAAATAAAATAACAACATGTCAAGTTTGGTAAACCACTGAGTTTACTGGGGTTCTTTAGAGGAGTATGGATGAGGGGTTACTTACAGGACTATGGGTGAGGAGTTACAGGACTATGGGTGAGGGGTTACTTACAAGAATATGGATGAGGGGTTACTTACAGGACTATGGGTGAAGGTTACTTACAGGACTATGTATGGGTGAGGGGTTACTTACATGGATGACACAAAGGCATTTGTATCATATCACCAACAAGCCCACCCCAGCCTAGCTGATGACTCACAAAAGTCGCATCCCCAGAGCTCCTGCACAACTTGAAATCAACTCCATCAGGCTCTTTTCTCACAACAATTGCTACTGCTTTTATAATCTTGGGGAGGAAGGGCTTTGTGAATCTTTGCAACTTTCTGAACTTGCAAGTTTTCTTAGCTACTTGACCCTTGTAAGTTTTCTTAGCTTTCTGAACTTTGTAAATTTCCTTAGTCTCCCGATCTGATACCCCTTCCTCCTTCTTCCAGGAGGGAATGTTGCAATCCAGAGGAAATAGCTACACCACTGAGATCCTGTCTAGGCCACATGAAGATACAAGAAGACAGTCATCTCTAAACTAGGAGGTAACCACAAGTTACTAGGTGGGCCTGACCTTGAGCATGGACTTTCCAGCCTCCAGATCTGTAAGAAATACATCCACTCTTTTGTAAATCTGCGGCATTTTATTATAACAACCAGAGCTAAATAAGACAGCATCCTTTCTTTTTTTTTAATTTTTTTATTTATTCATTTTCAAGCAGAGAGAGAGAGTGTGTGTGTGTGAGCGTAAGAGCACCAGGGCCACCACCCTGTGGGTCTGGCCCACGTGGGCCCTGGGGAATTGAACGGGGGCCTCAGGCACTGGAAGCAAGTGTCTCAACCACTGAGCCATCTCTCCAGCCCAAGACAGCATCCTTTCTGACCAATAGTCTCCTCTGTAAAACTGAGGTGACCATGACCAACCTCCCACTGAGCAGAAACAAGATGGCAAAGTCTGGCTCAATGACACTTCCCTGTCTTCCCTTTGGCCTCCCTTCAGTTTGAGGACAAGTGCAAGTAGTTCTCACTAACACTATCTGACAACAAGAAGTAGCTAAGCATTGATGTCAGACTCTGGCAAGGTCAGCTTGGAATGCACTCTATATTTGCATGTGTCGGGAATACACACTGTTGGTTCTGCATGTTCCCTACACCCTTCCCCAGCCTTGTCTCCTTTCACCTACCCACAATCCTCCTGCTTGCCAATGCCAAAGTCACAAGCTAGCTCTACTATCAAGCCTGCTCAAAAGTTCACATAACTAGAGCAATTCATAGCCATCTACCCCATGGACTGATCCAGTATGCCCACTGAGGAGGATCCCCAGTGGACTGGGGACAGAAAGGAGGGAAATGGGGAGGTACCATTATAAGATTTGCCGACACAATGTATTTAATTACAGGTAATAAAGATATATTTTTTTAAAAAGTCACATAAGACCGAATAATTTCAACCTATCAAAGTTCTTGAGGACTGAGGACATTTTCTTTTGTATTTTCTTTTATTTTTATTTTTATTTTTTTAATATTTTATTTATTCATTTTCAAGCAGAGAGATACAGAAAGATAGAGAGAGAGAAAGAGAGAGAGAGAGAGAGAGCACATCAGGGCCACCACCTTGTGTCTGGCTTATGTGGGTCCTGGGGAATTGAACCGGGGGCCTTAGGCACTGGAGGCAAGTGCCTTAACCGCTGAGCCATCTCTCCAGCCCTCTTTTGTATTTTCTTTTATGTTTCCAACACTTGGAATAATGCCTGGCACAGAGGAAATGTTCAATTAAGATCTACTGAATGAATTGATATTAAATCCCTCCATACCTACTCATACTACTACCATTGACTTCTCCCTTCCTTCCATCAATGAATATGGCATTCCTGTTGTGCAAGGCATTGTGGGAAATGTGCATATAGCCAGAGCTGGCTCAAGGAGCTTCCACCAATAAAGGACCTTAGACATGTTCCATATACATACAAGCAATCATAAAAATGCCAGCCAGGTAAAAGTATAATGTTGCACAGAGTCAATCAAAGGAGAAAACAGTTTTCTTTAGCAAGGGCAATAGACAGAAACAGCCATGTTTTTCTTTTAATATTTCATCTGATGTTCATACTATTTTCTTTATTGGCATGTCTGTCTCTGTGTAGATATCCACATGTGTGTGGTCCCACGTGCAGGTGCACGTGCACATGTGTGCATATGCATATGGATAATAATGTCTTGGGTGATCATTCTTCAAAAACAGCATCCACCTCTTATTGAGACAGGGTCTCTCATTGGCCAGGAACTCACCAATTAGGCTAAAATGGTGGGCCAGTGAGCCCCAGGGATCTGTCTCTCTCTATCTCCCCAGTACCGAGATAATAGACACACATCACCAAGCCCGGCATGTTAAGTAGATACTGGAAGTCAAACTCAAGTCCTCATGCTTGTGACTGACTGAGCCATCTCCCCAACCGTCTCCTTATTTATTTTCATACAGACTCCACTGTTGGCCAGGAGCTCACTAGAGATAGAACCAGTGCATCATCTTTGGGGCCCCTCACCCCCTTACCCCACTTCTTATGCCTGGCAGGGAAGGGTGGCCTAAATCTAGGCTATTAAAACTATTGCTTGGAAGCCTGCTCAGAAGGGGCTGTCTGCATGGCCGTGGAAGTGCCTGAGACCTCCATCTCTCCGAGAAGTTGAGTGACTGGGGAACTGTGCCAGCTCCTGACATGGCCTCATTTTTTCCATTGAGTTAGTTGAAGGGTTTTTGCTCCCATTTCTGCTCCCAGAGCCGGAGGCTGAATCTGGAGGCATGACATTTGATTTCTTCAAATATCATTTTCTAATTTGCAATAAAAATGCAGACGCTCTCGCTCTTGCCCTGGTTGAGAGCACAGTGGGGATGGAAGCGAGTCTATGAGTGTTCCTAGCACACAGCCACAACCATTTCCTTGTCGTCTCAGATTAAGGCAATTCATTTTGCCGAATCTAACCCATACCCTTGATATACTTCTCCTTGCCAAAAATTTACCTAAGCTAATGGTCATACCATAGCCCCAGGTCAACAATTAAAGAATAGACCTCATGAGGCTGGAGAGCTTAGTCATTTGGAAAAGCACTTGCCATGCAACCCTAAAGGACCTGATCTGGGATGCCCCAGCACCCATATAAATCCAGAAAGGCATATAGCCCACCTGTTATCCCAGCTCTCAAGAGGCAAAGACATAGGATCCCTAGGGCAAGATGGTTAGCTATCAGGGGCAAAATGGCAAGCTCTAGGCTCAAGTGAGAGATCCTGTCTCAATAAATAAAGTGCAGAGTAACCAAGGAAAATACCCAATGTCAACCTTTGGCATCCACACCCAGGCACACATACACACAAATGCAGATATCCCCAACACCTACATATATATCACTCACACATACACACACAAGAAAAATACATATACCTTTATGATAGGAGCAAGACTTCTTAACCAATGAATGAGCATCAATCCTGTTGTGTCTAAAAATACTAGGCTTGGGCTGGAGAGATGGTTCAGTGGTTAAGGTTCAGTACTCTAGTACCCATGTAAAAAGCCAGATGCACAGACTGGTACATATATCAGGAGTTCATTTGCAATAGCAAAAGGTCTGGGTGCACCCCTACATATTTACTCTTTCTGAAGTGAATAAATAAACACATTTTAAAAACAAATAAATAAAACAAATAAAAATATTTGGCTTCAAAGAGAGAGCCTGTGCTGCGAACTTTGGGGCCTGTAAACCTGGGCAAGGTCTCAGTACACCTCAGCTCCTACATGTACAAGAGTAATGGCCACACTTCATCTCTCACCAAACTCTCCTTTTTTGGAATTAAAAAAAAACTTATTTATTGTTAATAATTAGAAACACTGTATGAACAAGTCTTGTGTTGGTACCCCCATGTCCTGCCTCGCTGCCCCCAGCCAACTGAGGGCCCTCCTCAGTGGGATTGCTGGAATGGTCTATGGGATGGGGGGGTTATGAATTGTACACACTGTAGCCAGATTTTTGTTTTGTCTGGTTTTGCTGATGACCTGCTTATAGTTTTCATAGTGTGTTTAGGATATCTTCGGTATACAGTTGGCCTTAGCAAATACCTCTACTCTTATTATTACTTCCTAGTCCACACCTAAATATATTATGTCTTAAATTACATTCCTAAAATGTTATGCATAAGCACCTTGTATTAAGAAAGAATCATAATCACTGAGAACAGGAAGTTAGAACTCAATCTCCCTGGCTACAGACAAATGCTTTTTATCATGTTCTCTGACTTTGCTTTTTCTTTTTTTAATGCATGTGTATATGTGTGTGGTGTGTGCATATATGTGTGTTCATATGTGTGCGGATGCACATGGGTGTGCAGGTGTATGTGGCAGGGGTTATGGAGGCCAGGGGTTAATCTCTCTCCACTTCATTTTGTAAGATGGAGTTTTCTGTCTGGACCCAGGACTCACTGATGGACTAGACGAACTAGTCAGCAAGTCCCAGGAATTCTCTCACCCTCATCTCCTAGTGCTGGTAAAACAGGGTATGCTGCTACATCCAACATTTGATGTGGGTACTTGAAATTCAAACTCATGTCCTCATAGTTGCATGGAAGCTCTTTACCCTCTGAGCTACCTGCCCAGTCCTGTTTTTGCTTCTCAGTATAGGTGTTCAGGTGGCTATGAGTATAAGAAGAAAACATCTTCTATCACACACCATAAGACATACATAGATGGAAGTTTCAAAATTAGATTCAACAAGGAGATATATTAACCAGGGTGCCTCCCTTGAATCTTTGAAACCATGGGTTCAGTCGGCAACAAATACACACATTCTCTCTCTCTCTCTTTCTCTCTCTCTCTCACACACACAACACACACACTCAAGGAAATGAAGTTTAAACTTACATTAAATACAATGTCTCATATTCTGCTAATGATGTAATCACTTATCTCATTTTTATTACTATTAATTTTTAAAGGTAAAAATGAAAGGTTAATTATTAATTAATTCTTCTGGTTTTATGTTTAATATCAAGTACCTATCTATAATTTATCTATCAACTATCTATCATCTATATCTATCTATCTATCATCTATCTTTAAATTATCCAAGATAAGGCATTAGATAAGTTGGTATAAATCAAATAAATCATATTTTTCTTCCTTTTATTCATTTTTCTAAATAAATTTATGATAAATAAAGTTAGAACAAATGAAAAAAGTTAGCTAATTAATTTGAAACACACAGTTTGTGACAAAGCAATGATGGGTAGAGAAAGCATGTTCTAAATTGAGGGTGGGGTACAGAGAACCAGAGGGGGCTGCAGGGACATCCAACACATGCCAGTTTTGTAGGACTATGGTGACAGATTCTGTGGCCATTTTCTAATGGAGGAGCATTGCATAGGAGTCAAGAGAAACTGCATAGAATGCTTTGAGGTCAAGCAGACTCACTGAACCAGAATTGCTTAAACTAGAGCAATTCAAGAGCAATGTACTTAATCAGTTGTAATGGCACTGGCCCATAATCCCAGTACTTTAGAGGCTAAGGATTGCCACAAAGTCAAGGCCAGGATGGACTACATAGCAAAACCCATCGCAGAGAAACAAGCAACAACCAAAAAATAAAAAAAAAATAAAATTAAAAAGGTGTAAGAATGTGGAAAAATTAGAATAAATTTGCAAACAGGTTTTTGAAGAATTGTCAGAACTTCAGATACTTCATTAGAGCAAAGGATAATGTAAAGAATGAAGGATGGGGGCTGGAGAGATGCCTCCGCAGTTAAGGCGCTTGCCTCCAGTGCTGAAGGACCTGGGTTCAATTCCTCAGTATCCATGTAAGCCAGATGTACAAAGTGGTGCATGCATCTGGAGTTTGTTTGCAATGGCCAGAGGCTCTGGTGAACCCATACACACGCACACGCACACACTCTCTCTTTCTCTCTGTCTCTGCTTACAAATAAATAAATAATTTATTGCCGGGCGTAGTGGCGCACGCCTTTAATCCCAGCACTCGGGAGGCAGAGGTAGGAGGATCGCCATGAGTTCGAGGCCAGCCTGAGACTACAGAGTGAATTCCAGGTCAGCCTGGGCTAGAGTGAGACCCTACCTCGAAAAACCAAAAAAAAAAAAAAAAAGGATGAAGGATGGGCTGGGCCATAGCTCATTTGAGAAGTGCTTACCTACTATGCACAAAGCCCTGGGTTGGCTCTGCAGAGCTGCATAGACCAGACTTGATGGTGTACTCCTATAATCCCAGCACTCAGGAAGTAGAGGTAGGAAGATCGGAAGCTCAAGGTCATCCTCAGCCACATAAAACCTTTGAGGGGAGCCTAAGCTACATGAGACCCTGTCTCATGGAAAAGAAAAAGAAGAATAAAAAAGATAAATGATGTCCTGGCTATTTTCATTGGCAGGTGGGTGGAGCAGAGAGACTGGGACAGAGCTGTCCACACACTCCACTGAATTCCAAAGTGGAGGAAATAAACAACATAAAGAATTTAAGTTAAATGTCTGGATTAATTTCCTGACCAAGAAGGTTATTAAATGCTCAAGTGGTTGACCCACAGATGTTAGGAACTCTCTTTGGTTGACACTCTTTAAAAGGAGAAATAAATGGAAAGATGTTTAATCTGGAACAATTTAGGTGAGGACTGTCTTGAAGCAAAGGGATGCTACAGATGATCTTCAAAGCTTCATGGTGTCATACATGTGTGGTTAGGCACACATCTGTGGAAGGGAGCCGTTCATTAACTACCATTCATTGGCATTTACACTATGTCTGTGTGCACAATCCTTCTGGAACTATGCTTGAGAGTGAGTGTAGGTCTTCAGTACCACTAACCATCACGACCAAAGTGAGAACCTTCAAGAACCAAATTCCTTATCACTCAAGCATTCTGTGCATCACAATGAGCCACCCCAGACTTACCATGGAGGGTCCACATGAAACCCCGAAGAGAGTGGCGGGATAAGCAAGAGACCCATAACCACAGCCAATTAATCAACCCAGAATAAGCCAGCGAGACAGACACCATCGATTTTCAACACAATCTAAAGAAGAAGTACAGAGGCCCCTAAGACCTCAACAATAAAGCAGCTTTAACTCTCACCCACCATGACTCAGGGAACTGAGCAGAAGAGGGGGGTGGAAAGATTGTAAGAGCCATGGTGAGGGAGAATATCCAGAGACATTGCACCCTCAGTAACAACATACAAAGGGGGGGAGTGAAACCGAGCTGAGTCCTAGGCTATCCATACCCCTATCCCATGGACTGACCCAGTTTGCCCACAGAGGAGGATATCCAGCTGACTGGGGACAGGGAAGAGGGAAATCAGGGAATTTGGGGACATCAACACATTATTTGCTCATTTAGTGTAGGATAATTAAGATATAATTTATAAAAAATGTTCTATAGTCATCCACAAAGTCAATTAGAGGCAGCAAGCAGGGCAGGAGCAACCGAAAGCCATCCTCCTTGGGTTCTGTCCCAAGTGGTCATACCCATTGCGCCAAGGCAGGAGACTCAAGTCCCAGCCTTGTCTGACCCCAATCTGCTGTGTGGCATCAGACGGACCTCCCAATTTCTCTGACAATGTCCTGTCCTGTTGAGATGAGCTAGGACTTAGAAACATAATATAGCTTTAAGACAACGGCTTGGCCATAATGTTAAAGTAGGCCTCTCCACAGAGGCCCAAGATACAAGTGGGGGAAGCTGCTGATCTGAGACAAATTGGACAGAGCTGGATGTGAGTGTAAGGGGTATTCTGATTTGGCTAGGTAAGAAGAGGTCAAGGTGAACCCTTGGCTTTCACAAGTACGCTTAGTTTCCCAAGGGTGAGCTGACTGCCAAGGAACCAGATTAAACCAGGAGGCACGTTCCATCTTCCAACCTCCCCTCCCCCACACATTTGATATGACAGGTCTTGCTCAGACCTTGCACTGCTTGGCAATCAGCTGGTCACTGTTCAAAATTGAGTTCAGCACAGAACCTGGACAGAAGTAATAATGGAAGGTATTAATGATCCAATTTTCCAGCAGGTCAAAAAAAAAAAAAGATTTTCTCATAAGGATGTATGAGTGTGCACCTGTATTGGAAAGTACATGATGGTTTAGTACATTTATATCGTTATGTTTTCTGGTACAGTCTGTAAAGCAAAGGGCTGAGAGATAGGAAAACATGATTCTAATCCCTGCTCTTCCAATAACCAAAGAGGCTTTGATGAGTTTTCTCTAGACTTTCAGTTTTTTTATTATTTTTAATATTTTATTTTATATTTTATTTATTCATTTTTAAGCAGATACAGAGAGAGAGAGAGAGAGAGAGAGAGAGCGCACCAGGGCCACCACCTTGTGGATCTGACTTATGTGGGTACTAGGGAATTGAACCCGGGGCCTTAGGCACTGGAGGCAAGTGACTTAACCGCTGAGCCATCTCTCTGGCCCGACTTTCAGTTTTTCTAACTACAAGTGAGAGAGAGATTAGACTGCATTAGCCAGAGTAAACAGCATCTCCTCCTGTCCTCCACCCCCAATGAATGCTCAAGCACTACCTCGAAAGGTGTTGTGAAGCTTTATATTAGCTTATTGTTGAAGAGTTCTGGATCTATTAATGATCCAGAGTGTGCTTAGCAGCCATTGAATGTCTGCCATGAGTTTGCCGTCCTTGAGGTGAATAAACTTAGTATATCCCAGTATTGAATTCCAATTGAATGGGGTTCTAAACCTCTTATAAAATTGATCATAACTCAAAGAGAAATAATCAAATATCCTACCCTCGTTAGACTGACTTCAAGATTTCTCTGCTTTTAATTTTCCCCTTTGCTAAACCACTTGCTGTAAAATTCCTTTGTATGACGTGCTATGGCTGGTCACTGTCCCAAGAATATGCTTCATCTAGTCATAACCTCATCCTGTGGGGTGGGATGACAGTCACCAAAAAGATGAATAGCAACTCAAGTATTTTTGCATGAAGTCCTACGTGTCAAGGCTGTACTGCAAGAATGCAACAGCTGAGGTGCTTTAGAGCCGGACTTGAGCTTTGATCAGGCAGTGGGGGAACATGCTCAGCAAATATACTCGTGTGGAAATGTCTTTATGCAATGCAGTGCTATGGGTAAAAATAATATAAACAATGGGATGGGTGGGTACATGTGGATGTGGAATGTGTTCATAGGTGTATGGGCGTGTGTGTGCTCGCATGTGCCGGAGGTTGACACCGAGGGTCTTCCTTAGTCACTTTCTACCTTGTTCTTTAAGACAGGGTCTCTCAGTGAACCTAGATTTCAGACTAGAAAAGCTAGCTCGTGAGCCCCAGGGAATCTCCTGTCTCTGCTCCCCAGCACTGAGATTTCCGAAGTGTGACACTCACTACACTGGGGACCAAACTCCTGTCCTCGTGCTTGTGCCCCAAGCACTTTACCCACTGAGATATCTTCCCAGCCCCCCAGTGAAAATGTGAGAAGGAGGAGGAAGAAAAGGAGACAGAAGTAAGGAGGAGGAAGCAGTAGTAGTTGCTGCCGCCGCCTAGGACTTACCGATAGCATGATCATTCCAAAGATGCCACTGAGGGCAACAGGTCTTATACAAGTACACCATCCTCACCCATTCTCCAGGATGGGCTGCAGGGTAATCCAGCAGTCTGATGAACACGCCCATGCTCATCCTCGGTCAAGGTGCCCCGGGGGGTTGAGCCGAGGGAAGCTACCTCAGCAAAGCAGAGCCAGGGCAACCCAGCGAGAGCAGGTGGCTGTAACCATCAATTCCTTACACCACAGAGTCAAGGAGGTGATTTGGAGCCTCCCTGGCTCCCAGCCATGTGCCTGAGCTAAATTAATACCAGTGCGTCTTAATGGCCTCCAAGGTCCATCTCTTGGACGTCTGTTCAGAAGGGGCCAGGCATCAGGAACACACTTTGTTCATTTCTTTCTGTAAGTTTAGTTCCTCATGGATCTCACTACATTTCCGAGTCTGTTTTGCAAACTTAATAGTCTTCCTATGTGCTATGTCAGAGAAACTGTGAAACTGCTCAGAAATTGCTGAGAAATAGGACAAAAATGACAGGCATTTTTCTTTTTCTTTGTTTTTTTTTTTTTCCTTTGAGGTAGGGTCTCATTCTAGCCCAGGCTAACCTGAAATTCCCTATGTAGTCTCAGGGTGACCTGTAATGGCAATCCTCCGACCTCTGCCTCCTGAGTGCTGGGATTAAAGGCATGCACCACCACGCCAGGCTTTCTTTTTTTATTTATTTAAAGAATTACTGTTTGTGAGAGAGTGAAAACTAATAAGTGCCTATTCCATTTGTAGGCTATTTTCCCCATTTCTATAACACATGCTTCTCAGTAGCATCTCATTTCTTGTTTATTTTTAGGCTGAATTTTTTCCAGGACATCAGGAAATAAATAGGTCAGGAGGTGGTGAAAATATAACATTATTGAGGATGGGGAGATGATGGGAATGTGCCTCACAAGCCCGAGGACCTGAGTTCAAGCCCCAGAACCCATGTAAAAAGGCATACCTGTAATCCCAAATGGAGACAGAAAGATCTCAGGGACTCTCTGTCCTGATGAATTCCAGGACAGTGAGAGACACTATCTAAAAAACAAAGGTGGGTGGAATTTCGAAGGACACCCAAGGTTGTCTTCTGATCTCTACATGCACACATACATACATGCACCAGGCAACATACAAGCATGTGCACAAACATACATACATACCGAAACAAAAGAGAGAAAAATTCAACATATCTACTAAAGGTACAGACCTCTGAAAAGCTGTGGGAGATTAGGCGGGAGACCCTCTAGGCAGGGTTAGGCCAGCCCCACAAAACTTTGCCATGTTCCTCCGTAGTCAGGGCTCTGCCCTGCCTCCAGCACAGTTTTTATAAACCAGGCCAGATCTGAGTGAATCACATGGCTTTTCCATCTGGCTCTGGACTCAGGTTTGAGGTGGTGAGGGTGATCCTCTCTCTCTTTCTGATCTTGCCTTTGGTGGGATTGGAGAGAGAGGGAGGGAAAACTACTTTATTATAGGTTTTGATTTTTAATTTTCTTTAGAAGCATATTATTTCTTTTTCTTTCTTTCCTTTTTTCAAGAGTCTCTCTCTCTCTCTCTCTATCTCTCTAGTCCAGGCTGACCTGGAATTCACTATGTAGTCTTCAGGGTGGCTGTCATGGTTTGATCCAGGTGTCCCCCACAAACAAATGAATGTGTTCTGATAGATCAATCCTCAGCTGATGGCAGTTTGGGTTTTACAACCTCGATGAAGCTGTGTTGTTGGGGGCGGGTTTATGGGGGTTATAAGCCAGCTTCCCCTTGCCAGTATTTGGCACACCTTCCTGCCGCTGTTTCCAGTGCTGTGGCGGAGGTGATGTCCAGCCCTCTGCTCATGCCATCGTCTTCCCTGCCAGGATGGAGTCTCCCCCTGAGTCCATAAGCCAAATAAACCCATTCCTCCATAAGCCGCTTGGCTTGGGTTCTTCCTGCACAGCAACTAGAAAGCTGACCACAACAGTGGCCTTGAACCCACAGCAATCCTCCTACCTCAGCCTCCTGAGTGCTGAGATTAAAGATGTTCCCCAACACACCTGGCTTTTTTTTTTTCTTTTTGATTTTTTTTCTTTACTCCAAGCTTGTCAGGCCCCGTGGTGATGGGTTACCTCTTTTTGTGCTCCTCTCCTTTCCCTTTTTCCAATAAATCTGATAAACATGTGGAATTTGTTAAAAACTCTCTCCAAGTCGTCAATTCCTTGGCGTGCTTAAGATACAAACTCGTGGTTCCGAGATTTGCCAATGCTTTTGGCACTGTGTGTGAGCCCCGCATCAAAGCCCTTCATAGCGGTGAGTTTTGTACTAGATACTCAGGGAAATCAGGAGGGGATACAGGTGGCACCATGCCCCTCAGGGGCAGGAGGTTTACATGCATGGAAGAGTCAGGGCTCACGTGTTCCCATTATGAGACACTGTGCCACTCCAGGCCCAAAGCAACAAGTCGTCAACTGAAAACCTCGGCAAGTAAACCTGTCCTCGGTGTAAGTTATTATAGTCACAGAAAGCTATCTATCAGCATTCTACCAAGGTTCCCCATAAAGAGAATACTGATATTTTTATCACTGTGGGAACAAAAGCCCAGAGAGATAAACAACTTTCCTATGGTCTCACAGAAGAGTCAGAATTCAACCTCACAGTTGCCTGGTTCCAAAGCCCTTCCTTTCCCATGCTTCCTTGGGGTCTTGAAAGCACAGTGCTTAGGCGAACAGGAGAGATTTAGAGAAGAAAGACATCTCATCCAAAATGATGAATGGTCAATGTAAACGGCTACACGTCAGGGTGGCCAGAAACCAGTTGGAAATTCTGAAGACTCCAGTCGAAGCTTCGAAGAGCTCATTCATCCAGGAGAGCTCTACCCACGACTCTCATCTTCTCGAGTTTCCATAACAAACTACCACAGGTAGGTACTCCAAACCCCTCATGGTCATGGCTTTGAGGCCAGAGACTGAAAATGAGAGGTTAGGAGAGGCACAGTAACCTTGATGACTCCTGAGGAAGAATGCACTTCACCACTAAGCTTCTTCCCAGCCCTCCAGAGTCCCTTTGCAATGGCTTGGGTGTCCACATGCAGAATAGTGGGGGTACGATCCCAGTGCTGGATCGTGTTACTGTGACTCCGTGGTGTGCTGATGGCAGGTTTGTCCTTGAAGGAACATGGCTGTTATCAAACAGTGTTCCAGGACTTGTTCCCGAGACCCAACCTGGAGCTAACACCTCCAGCCCCACATTGCATTTGTAAGCATTTCTATGGACCGTGTCTGTTCCCCGAATGAATATGTTGAAATCTTCACTCTCAAGGTGAAAGTGTCTGGAGATGGAGCCTTCGGAAGGTGAGTAACCCATGAAGATAGATCCCTTGCAAATGGGGTTAGTAGTCAGGCAAGAAGTACAAACTTGTGCAATAGTGGCACACAGCCTTTCTGGGTAACCAACTGTTCTCCATTTGGACAAGAGGTCCACTCATTGGGAGAGAACTCAAATCTGGTACTGGAAACCAAGTCAGAATCCCATGGCCAAGAATCCCATAGACTCCAGAGAGAAGCCCCCACTGCTCTCTTAATAAGAAGAGTGAGCTAACACACCAAAAACTCTCAAGTAACTATGCATATCTCCTTTAATCCAAGCTGTTCTCACTCTTGGTTGGAAAATCTGTTTTATAGATGGCAGAGAAAACTGAAGAGATCCAAGATCCCTCAATACAACAAGAAAAGATAGCCAACTGAAAAAACCATAAGACATGCCACCTCTACCACATCTGCCAAGGGCCCCCAAGAAATTGTAGAGGAAGCAATGTCATGAATATTGCTACCACTGCTTCCCTGACAACCAGCTCCAGGGGAATGGCAACAGTCATTGTGGCCAACCAAAACACATCAGATCAGAAACCCAACACTAACCAGACTGAGAACTCAACACTAAACCAGACTGTCAACAGACCCACCAAGGTTCAGGGGCTGTTTCAGAAGAGGAGGCAGGGAGACAGTAAGAGCCACAGAGTGGGTAGAATTTTCCTGAGGCACAGTCTCCCCACCCCACCCCCAGACTGGCAGAAGCCTTAACTACTCACCAGTGAATACCAACAACTCCACTGATGAGAGTCCCAGGAAAGTGGGACTTTCCCAGGGAAGAGGGGATATAAGAGTACAACCTTTATTAAGAATAATAATTGTCATAGTTTGATTCCAGTGTCCCCCACAAACGAATGTATTCTGAATGCTAGATCCCTAGCTGATGGCAGTTTGGGTATTAGAACCTTGTGGATGGTGTGTTGTTAGGGGTGGGCTTATGGAGGGTATAGCCAGCTTCCCCTTGTCAGTATTTGGCACACTCTCCTGTTGCCGTTGTCCACCTGATGTTGGCCAGGAGGTGATGTCCAGCCTCTGCTCATGCCATCATTTTTCGTGCCAGCATGGAGCTTCCCCTCGAGTCTGTGAACCAAAATAAACCCATTCCTCCATGAGCAGCTTTTCGTCCGGTTCTTTTCTATGCAGCAATGAGAAGTTGACTAAAACAATAATTTTTAAAAATGGAGTTATTAATCCATCATTGTGGGGCATACCTGTAATTCCAATCCTTGGAAAGTTTAGGCAAGAGGTTGTGAGTTTGAGGCCGACCAAGACTACATAATGAGGCCCTCTTTCCAAAAGAGAAAAATAATAAAATAAAAAAATGGGATTAGTGCCCTTTCAAAAGAGTCTCCAGAGACCTGTTGTCTTTTCCATCATGTGAGGTCATCATAAGAAGGTGTCGGCTATGATCTTCATGAGACACAGACTCTTTCTGTGTCTTGATCATGGACTTCTCAGCCTCTAGAACTCTCTCTCTCTCTCTCTCTCTCTCTCTCTCTCTCTCTGTGTGTGTGTGTGTGTGTGTGTGTGTGTGTGTGTGTGTGTGTGTGTGTGTGTGTGTAGCCTCCCAGGCTGGCTGGCCTTCAACTCTCACTGTGGCTGAGTATAGATGGCTTTGAACTTTTGGTCCTCCTCCCTCTAACTCCTGAATGTTGGGATTACATGTGTTTTCCACCATGTCTGGTTTGTGTAGTGCTGGCTGTCAAGCATGCTAAGCAAGTACTGTACCGACTGGGTTATATCCCACATCCAGAAGTACGCTGTTGATGAGCTACTGGCTCCATGGAATTTACTAGCGCAGATGAATGGATCGAGTGTGAAGCTCTCACAGCTTTGTCCTCTCCTGGACGCCATGCTCCTGTTCTGCAGTTTCACAACAAATCTTGAAATTAGGTGCTGTGAGCTCTCCATCTTCACGCTTCTTTTTCAAAACAGGCCTGAGCTATGTCAGTCCTCTGCTACTCCATGTAAATTTTACAATCAGCTCGTTGATTTACACACGCACAGGAAACACTTCTGTGTGTGTGTGTGTGTGTGTGTGTGTGTGTGTGTGTGTGTGTGAATACGCATGCACCTGTGTGCAGATGCATGTGGAGGTCAGATGTCAGGCACCATCAACCTTCTTTGAGACAGGGTCTCTCACTGGTCTAGAACTGGCTGAGCAGGCTAGACTGCCTGGCCAGTGATTTCCAGAATCTGCTCATCTCTGACTCCCAGAGCTGACATTATCACAATTCTCCACTTTGAAAAACATGGGTTCTAATAATCAAGCTTGGGTCCTCATGCTTGCAAGGCAAGCACTTGACCTAACTCTGAACTTTCTCCTCAGTCACCAAAACCTAGATTTTGGTTCAAATTTTTCTACTTTTTGCTTAATATGTTTTCATTTTTTTCCTCCATCCAGACTGACAAAGATCACATTCCTCCCTCCAGCTCCTCGCTTCTGGGCTGTGCTAGCAACTCTGTTAGCCTGGTGTCCCTCAGCCATTGAGTCCAATGGACCTTGGCTAAAAACCACCTTGCAGTTTAGTCTTGGTGCAGACCTCATTCCCCAGACCCCTCTCTCACTGCCGGACACTCCATTTTTCCTCCCTCCCTGGCATCCCCCTCATTCCATGAGCCCCCTTTCTGCCACCTCAGCTTAAAGCAAATGACCCTTTAAGTCTCCAGGTATATTTATTTTTAATGCAGGTCTGTCAGTGTTGGCTATTCCCTCATCTTCCTTTCCCAGCAACTGACCCAAAGCCCAGTCACACGTCTCCCTGTCCCAATTTGCAAAGCCACAAACATCCTCTAGAAAGAGATGGCTAAGTACTTCCTCCTATTCCTCACCTCCAGATCACTAGCTTCTGCAGATGGGGAAATATAAGGTGTGAGGCCCCAGAAAGTTCATAAACTTTTATGCAGATTGGTTTTAGTATGGTTCAAATTAGGCAACAAAATAGAATTTCCAGATGTTCTATTTGGAATTAACTTGGCTACAGAGAAAAGGCAACGAGGAGGAGGAGCTGGTAATGGGGTTATTTTTACATTCCAGAGAGGGAGTCACGGAAAGGCATATGGACCTGATTAGATGAGAAGAACCTGCTGGTTGGCACATTAACAATACTGTTCTCGTTTATTCTGGCTGAGGACACACAAAGGTGCAATGAGGCATTCTCAAACCACTAGGAAGATGAATATCCCAGGATGTCTTGTTTGGTTCCATGCTCAGCTCAGAACAGCAAGGATTTTGGTCAGATCTAAGGAAGTCTTTGAGGATCAGGCCAGAATTGCCAAAACTTAAATGTGTGTGGGAAACTTCAGGGAAGATCTTGCTGCAGGGAACATTCTGCTCAGTGGTGAGGCCGATGCTGCTGGCCCCAGCCCTCGAGGTGCATACTGCAGAGCAAGACACCCATGTGCACATAGCCAAGAGGGTGTTCTTAGATGCATGTGACTCCATGGAGGGTTGCAGGCATGTCTCCAAGGGCTGTTCAGATGGTGAGAAGCAAAGAGGGCGGGATGAAAGATGAGCATCAGTCATTCACCACCTCCTCAGAGATGGGAATGTAGGAGTGAATGAATACACAAAATCAAGTGAATGAGACCATAGACACGTGACTCAACGTGCTCCAGGAATGGAAAAAGAGTGGGCATGAGAACCTGGGTTCAATCCCCAGTGCACAAGGTGTGGTGGCATGTGCCTGTCATCCCAGGCCTTGGGAGGCAGAGACAAGTGGATCTCTGAGGTTCCTGGTCTACCAACTTGTTAAGGTTTAGGCCAATGGCATTCAAGAATGGTGAACAATTTTCCTAAGGATAATACCTGTTGTAGTCAACTTTCTCATTGCTGCATGAAAAAGAACCCAACCAAAAGCTGCTTGTGGAGGAATGGTTTATTTTGGCATATAGATTCGAGGGGAAGCCCCATCAAGGCAGGGGAAATGATGCATGAGCAGAGGGGTGGACATCACCTCTGCCACAGCACTACAAATAGTGGCAAGAAGGTGTGTCAAACACTGGCAAGGGGAAGCTGGCTTATAACCCCCATAAGCCCGCCCCCAACAACACAGCTCCAGTAAGGTTCTAAAACCCACACTGCCATCAGCTGGGGAAGGGGCATCCAGAACACATTTGTTTGTGAGGGACACCTG
>PVHP010025083.1:0-25855 GCA_004024765.1 Zapus hudsonius
CAGGAAATCATTGGGGAGGCTGAATTGGACAACTGATAATTCAAGGACTGCAGGCAGAGGGTAAAATGAAAGATTATTTTCCATCTATTTTATTGAGCAGGGTATTGAACAACAGAGAGATACCCCAGGTAAGTCATTTGCAGAAATCAGATTGAAATGGTCTTGTCTTTCCAAAGGTCAAAGTTATATCAGTGCTAGTTAGAGAGGCCACCGCACCTGTCCTCAGCCTTTGCTATTGGCACTAATGCCTGCTCAACTATCCTGGGGACCACACTCTAGAGTGACTTTGTGTGTGTGTGTGTGTGTGTGTGTGTGTGTGTGTGTGTGTGTGTGTGTGTGATGGTTTCATTCAGGTCAGGGTGCACATTAGGTGGCCTGGCACTTTTTGTAATGGGGTTTTGAGGTTAGGAGGCTGGCATACTCTAAAGGGGTATGTCTTTAATAATAAATGACGCTCCGCAAGAAACGTGCATTGCAGACATGAAGGTGTGAAAGAACTCAGCTAAGGCAGCATTTCCTAGCAGCTAGTAAAGCGGATAAATACACTGGCAGGGGCAGGAGGGTTGGAGGAGAAACCTCCAATATATGTTGTTTCAACATTGCAAAATAGATGGTTTTTAAAATCTTCTTTTGAAAAATCCGTCTGTAGCCTGGCACTTTTAGTTCTACCAGCCTGAAACCTGGGGCATGAAGTACTGAAAAAGTATGTAGATTAACTGGGGAACAGGCAGTGGGCCACAGCAGCAGATCAAAGTGAGGGGGGAGGGAGCAGGCTCGCTGGGGCTTTACCATAGTGAACTTAGAGAGGGAGGGACTCCTTTCAGTATCTTTCTTTTGATCTGTTGAGGAGGTGTTTGCTGTAATCAGGAAAGGGAAGGGAGACAGACAACTTCAATCTCATTTTAAACCATTTTCTTTACCTTTTGTATGTCTAGACCTCCTTTAGGTCTTTTCCTTTTCTGGTCTCCTTAACCTTCTTATAAAAGGAAACTTAATTTTAACTCAAGATCTGAGGCTTCAGAGTGTGAGCTCTCCTTCAGCACAAATCATCCTTCCCTTACTGCTGTCCTGGGGGAGGACAGGCTTCCTCACTCTACTCCTCTCTCTCTCTCTCTCTCTCTCTCTCTCTCTCTCTCTCTCTCTCTGTGTGTGTGTGTGTGTGTGTGTGTGATTTTTTCAAACCACAAGTGAGTGAATGCAGTTAAGACCACTCAATCGAGCTTGTTCTTAATTCTACCTTTTTATCCCTCCTTTTCCTCACTCTCTTGCTCTCACTATCTCCAGTGACCTTAAGGAAAGTGGCTTTGGCACGAGCTGATTTGCCCCCAAGCTGTCCTTGCCTCATCCAATGTAACCTCAGCCAGCATAGGGAGAAACAGCTCTGCTTTCCTTTCCCATTGCAAGGCCCATGCCTGAATCCCTATAACCAAGGACCCTATAACAAATTAACAAGAAAAAAATATGACAAATTCATCTGATGAAAGTCTTTCCCATGGCACATGCCCCTCCAGAAATGAAGACCCAAAATAAGTGTATGCGTTTATGCTTGTTTTTGCAGAGACTGGATAGAGGTCAGGAGAGGTGCCATTGGACTAAGGAGCTAGGCCATAATGATGATACATCATACATGGCGTGGGAGCTTAGCAAGGGCGGTGCATTTAGATGTCTCTCTGTGTCTTTCCTCTCTACCTCTGCGCATAGGGAAGAGAAGGTCATGGAATATTTCACAGTGGACTTGCTTCAGAGGAAGAAGATGGCAGATGAGGAACTCTCCTGTTGTGTCTCTTTTCTTAGATGCCACGGTACCATATGTTGGGGTGTCGTGTTCTGAACCTGTCACTATTAATGTCCCTCTGTTATTCTCATTCACAATATTGCCGTGCAAGGGCTGGCTGGGGAGCTGGAAGGGTGGAGCTTGCATGTTCCATCCATCTACCACTTCTAGGACATGAGGCTTGTGTTGTTTGGAGCTCTGGACAGCGAAGTCCCAAGAACTCAGAACCAGCTGCTAATTGTCATAGACAGAAGAGACTTCATCCCTTACCTTCTCCAGAAAATCTCCTGGGAAATCCTAGGAATGTTCAAAAGTTAACACAACAACTATGCTTTTCTATCCTCATAGGAATTAGGTGAAGAACCCAGGAATCTGTTCAGGTCCAAGAAAAGGAAACAGCCACACATCCTGTCCTTGGGGTGAGCAGGTGAGGGTGTTCCCACTGTAGAGACAGCTCAGGGAAGACAGCTGCTAGGTCCAGTCATGTCCAGAACAGCCTGTTCCCCGTGTCATGTCACTTCAGGTGAAACCCTCAGACACAGACACTTTGAAGTCCCTGAGCAAATCAACCCCAACACTTAAATCCATTTTCACAAGACAATTTGTTCACATCCTCATTCCCAAGGATACTCCCATCTTTGATGGTTTTACTCAAAGCTATCCAGCCATAGATGTGGACAGAAGGAACACTCATGTATCTGGGACAGAATGCTGGCGGTAACTGCATAGAACAAATTTCAACTTGCAGAATGTTTTCCTTGGAGAACTTGGAAATAGAAAAATTAAAATATTCATAGAAAATGTTTTACAGTGAAGCTCATGGCCTAATTTTTAGTGTCTCTGTCCTACTCTTAGACTTTCGGGCTTTTAAGCCTTATGAAACAATGCTCCTGAAAATTTCAAATGATTCAGAGAAAATAGAATTGAAGATCAAACCTTTGTCTACCCATCACTCAACTCTGACATCAGTATCCTGAGGTTTTTGTATCTTCAGTATTTTCAGCTCTCTCCACCTCCTCACGTGATTATTGCTTACCATTTTGCTTTAATTTATGTACATCAAAATACATAAATCTTAGCTATATAATTTTAATGAATGGATAGACCTTTGTCCCCATTATATAACATATTCATCTTTCCAAAGAGTCCCCTCATGAGACTTCGAAGCCATCTTACACATTTTTGACTGTTTTAAGAACATCCTCTATGTGGAAATATGCAGATATATTTTGTGCCTGTTTTCATTTTTCACTTTGCCCACTGTCTGTGAGTTTTATTCATATTCCTGTGTGTATAGTTTATTATCCCCTCACTTTTGACTGAGTAGAATTTTATTGCATGAACACACCACAGTTTGTTTATTAATTCTTTTGTTGATGGACACTTGGGCTGCTTCCAGTCATCAACTATTGTGGGAGGAAAACAGTAATAAACATTCTCGTACACGTCTTTTGGCAGGCTTTTGTTTTCATTTCAGTTGGGTAAATAACGAGGAAAGGACTTGCTGAGCCAATATATGTAACTTGGTAAGAAACTGTATGTTATGTATAAGAAGCTGCTACTCTCCATTTGGTTTTTCTAAAAGATGATCTCCTTTAAGTGTACATTATCTAAAATTAATTGTTTTAAAAGACAGAAAGCAGGGCTTGAGTTTTTCCTTTTCTGTTCCCATGGATGGCCACTTACTCATACATGTATCATTGTTAAGAACCATTTCTTCTTCCTCACACAATTTTTTTGGCATATTTTTGTGAAAAAATCAATTGATAGTATAAGTGTGAACCTATTTCTGGTCTCTGCATTCTGTTCTATTGATCTGTTTGTCTATCCGTATGACAATTCCTTACTGCATTGATTACTACAGCTTTGCAGGGTGTCTTGAAATCTGACCAGACATGTAAGTCTGTGAATGTTGTTTTTAAAGGAAAACTCATTAAATATTTTAACTTTTGGCATTTCTACATAAATTTTAGGATTAACTTTTAATTTCTATTAACCTGGTATCATTATAATTTTGATTGAATTGATTTGTGAATTAATTTGAGAATAGTATTTTACAATATTGAGTCTTTCAATCTATGAATTGTTATATTTATTTAGATTTTCTTTTATTTCTGTCAGTTATGTTTAGTAATTTCCAGTATAAAAGTTTTTCTCTTTGTTATCTTTATTCCCAAGCATTGTATGTTATGTGGTATTGTAAATCAAATTCATTTTTAAATATCAATTTGTTTGTAGCATAGCACATTATTGTAGTCAGCCACATGCCGCTGGGATGAATCTTTAAACCAGGCACACTTTGGGGAGGTAAGTATTTATTAGAGTTACAGATCCAGGGGAAGTTTTTTAATGGTTAAAGAGGTTGCCCTCCCCCAACCCTCTTCACAGATCCCAGCAGAGAGAAACCCATCACCAGTACCAGACAAACACCAGCAAACAGTAAGCTCTTTGCATATCTATGGCTGAATTCCAGATCCACCCCAGACACACTGTATGGTCCTCTTTATGTGTTCAATCATTCAAATTTAATGTAGTTAATTGATGTGGTTGGACTTAGTTCTACCATGTGGTTTTGTTTCCTATTTTAGAAATTTTATTAAGGATTATTAAACTATTTTTTTCTGTTACATTTTGTTCCCTTTATTGACCTTTTATCTATATTTTATGAATTTTTTTCTGACTGTTGTTCTAGGAACTATAATATATAAAGCCTTATAAAGTGCTTAGAGTTACTAGTACATTACTCAATTTAAAATTATCTTGAAATGCTAAGATTTTTACTCCATTAGCCTTTGTGTTTGCTAATCATTAGCTCTACATGTATTATAAGTAATGCAGAAAATTTCACAATTTTAAGAATTATAACAAAGTCATGTATTTTTTAATAAAGAAAAAAGGATGTATCAATGCACAGTCAGTTCTCATTATTTATATTTTCCATATTTACAAATTCACTTTGTCATTAAAATTTATTTGTAACTCTAAAACTAGTACTGACAATATGTAATGATCACTTAGAGACAGGTGAAGATAGGCAAAAAAAATTGAATCTTTTGATGTGCATATTCTCAGCTGAAGTCAAACAAGTTACTTTCTTAACTTCTAAACTAATGCCCTTTATGATGGTCTATGTAGAACACATATTCTACATTTTTGCATTTTTTGCTGGTGATGCTGCCATATTCCCAAGTGTAAGGCTGAAACATGCTTCCAGTAGTCTCAAGCACAAGAAAGCTATGAAACAGTACATGTGCTAAATGAATGTTCTTCAAGCATGAGCTATAGTCTGCTGACTGTAAACTCAATGTTAATGAAGTAACAAATATATTAATTGACTTGACTTTAAAAAGAATCATACATAAAGCTATGTTATATATTGATTGGTTCATGAAAATGTACTGAGAGTTACAGGGTTTAATGCTGTGTTTCCCTTAGGAGAATAATTCAGTATTCATTAATTCAGTGTTTTCAGCCACTTTACAGAACATACCTGCCACAGATAACAAGGATTGACTATATTAGACATATATCTTTTAGTTTATTCACATATTTTCTATATCTATTAATCTTTCCTTTTTCATGATGATGCAATTATCACTTCTCTTCCCTCAGAAGAACTTCAGCTTTTAACAGATTTGGAGTGTGTGTACCAAATACACTCTGTTTTTGTTCATCTTTAAATTTTTTTATTTTAGCTTTCAATTTTGAAAGTTGTTTTCCCTAGTATTGATTTCTGGGTTATCTGTACTGACCCTTTCAGCACTTTAAAGATGCAGTACCATTGTCCTCTATCCACCATTGCTTCTCTAGGAAAGTTAGAAGCCATTTTTATTATTGTTCTCCTGTGTGTAACCTGTCATTTTTCTTTACCTGCTTTCAAGATTGTCTCTTGATTATTGAACTAATATGTACATTTCTCTGGTTCCTTGTGTATTTATCCTCAGGCTGTTGCTTTCTGCTACTTGAACTTCTTGTGAAATAATCAATAGTTTCAGACACAATGCTATCAACTTCAAATCTTATATTTTATAGCTCCTCTTCCAAACAAAAACCCCTTTCCATTCCTGCTTAAATTTAGTTATTTTCCTGGGCCTTCAAATAATTGTGTGTGAGAGCACATATGGATGGATGAATGGATAGATGGATATGTATGTAAATATTGTTCACCAGATTTTATAACTATTTTCTGTGAGACAGTTTAGCCATGATATTCTATTGTTATTCAATTTACTTGTTTGTAATTGAAAATGAAGTGTGTTCTTGAAAGTAAAAAGAAAAATATCATCAAACACATAATAAATCCCTAATGATGCATCTCATAATCTCCATCTAGTATCTGATATTAGCTATTTGGTAGTTTAAATTTTAATGGCCTATTCAATTTAGATTTAACAAAAACTTTAAAAAAATCACCTTAAAGTAAAAGTCCTTTTCAGTCTCAGAAATAAGACACAATAATTTCTTCCCTTCTTTCTTTTTACTTTGAGACAGGGTCCCATTATGTGGCCTGAGCTAGCCTTGAACTCATGATTCATTTGCCTCTGCCTCCCAGGTGCTGGGATTACAAATATGTACCACCTACCAAGCTTTTAAATTTTTTAATAGAACCTTTTATTTGGTATTTTAAGATAACTTTTCATATATAATCACACTATGATCTGAAATTAATGACATACGCATTTGAACTGCTACACAGGTATCTTAACCTGGTTGGCTTATGGACAACAGAAATTTAAGCTCATGGATCTGGTTCAAAAGAGTTCAAAATCGGGCTGGAGAGATGGCATAGCGGTTAAGGCACTTGCCTCCAGTGCCTAAGGCCCCAGGTTCAATTCCCCAGGACCCACATAAACCAGACCCACAAGGTGGAGGCCCTGGTGCTCGCTTGTTCTCTCTCTCTCTCTCTCTCTCTCTCTCTCTCTCTCTCTCTCTCTCTCTGCTTGAAAATGAATAAATAAAAATATTTAAAAATATATATATATATTTAAAAAAAAGAGTTCAAAATCAAAGTACTGGCAGATTCAATGTTTGGTGAGAAGCCTTCTTGCTCTTTTCCTCTCATATTGAAATTGGAAAGGAATTTCCTTTATGCTACTTTCATAATAGTACTAATATCATTCATGATCAGTATGTCCTCGTAATTTATCACCTTCCAAAGACCCCACCTTCAAATACTGTCACTCTGAAGGCTAGAATTTCAGGGGACACAAGCACCCAGGCCACAGGACTTGACTAGTAACAGAGGATTAGCATTCAACATTGCCCAGAGTTTTGCTTGAAAATGTTCATGGCATCAGCATTTATTGCTCAAAACTCCCTTAAAGTCTCCTCAGTACTAACAATGACATTAAAAACTGTATCTAGACATTGTTACCTATCGGACTTACCTTTCACAGTGTCTCCTTAGCCACTCCTCTCTACCCATACTATTCCTCTGAAACTTCTTTAAATATGTACCAAGTATGTTCAAAACTCAGAACTCTATACTTTGCTATTCTGCCTGGAGTTTTCTCCTGTATTATCTCATAGCTAGTTCTTTCATTTTTCTCAGGTGTTGGTTCAAAAGTTAGATTCTTAAAGTAGCTTTTCATTTCTACTCGAAGATTGTACTCTCCCCTCTAAAACCTGCTTCTCTTGTTATACATCACCTTCTAAAGCAGGACAGATGCTCCTTATCCACTAGTGATGTTATATAGCAGCAAACCAACCATAAATTGAAAACACTGTAAGTAGAAACTTCATTTAATACACCTAACCTATAGAACATCATAGTTCAGCTTGGTCTACCTTCTGTGTGCTGGGAACTCTTGCATTGTTAGCCTGCAGCTGGGCAAAGTCTTCTAACTCGATGCCCATTGTATAATGAAACCTTAAATACTATGTGATTTATCAAATACGGTACTGAAAATTAAAATGAGAATGACCAGGCAGGTATGCTTTGGTACCACCATGAATTTGATTAGTTGTAAATCAAACTATCATAAGTTATGGACCATCTGTGTATAGTTGCTCATTTACGTGTTCATTTTCTGGATTTATTCATGAGTGCTTTATTAGAACATAAGCTTTTCAAAAGCAGAAATTTAGGGGGTTAGTTATTATATCTCCATACATTAGCAGGATAGCATACACATGATAGGTGTAAATCACTGAATGAATAAACAAGTGACAATCTCTGGAAAGGTCTTCCAACTGAACTAAATTTTTTTTAGTTGACTTCCATGAGCATGAACAGCCTTTGGTATAGCAGAACTTTCAGATCTGTATTTTCAACTTGCTTTTTGTATGCCATATGATTGTACATGATAGTTACAATATAAACACTATTATAAATACCACTCTAACCTAAAGTTTAGTCTAATAAAAATATCTGTGTGCTATAATTGTATCTGTATGTAAACTATAACTTATGATAATAGTATTTGGTTGGTCTTGTTATAATGAAATTTCCTCTTATGTATTACATCTGCATGCATATATATATTATTTCAATATATATATTATATATATCTGTGTTCTTTATGAGTTCTAGTGTCTAATTATAATGAAAGCATCTCACACCTGACTGTGTGACCTAATGCAAAGAGAAAAGGTTATAGTCATGGCTTCAGCTAGTGTAGCAGAAATAAAGAAGAGAATATGAGTTTCCTTAAAAAGATTAAAAGGAATTATAATTGCTGCAACCCTCTAGGGGAAACGACCCAAAGGGAGAATGTGTGAGAGAAAGAAGATTGGCTTCTGCAAGAGTCCATTTCTGCCTTGGTCTGCATGCTTGGACAGCTTTAACGAGCCACCTCATCTTTGAAGGAATTTGGCACCTGCTTTGTTTTAGGTCTAGTCTTTGACCCTGGGAGAGTGACCTAGAAGCACTGGCAATGAGCTTTCAAGCAATGTTGATGACAGCAAATTCTAGCCAACTGAGCAATCTTTCACATTTCTTTAAGTTCCTCATGAAGAGATTTGACCCATATTCTTTTCACAGATACCCATAATTGAGCATCAAAGGGATATGTGACTTGCACAATAGGACTAAGTTTTCTCTGGTTATCGAATTCTTTACAGTTGAAATTACTTGTATTTTCTAATATCTCAAATTCCCCTAGACAAGTCAACCTCCCTCTCAGGTAGCTATCCCATAAGGGTTCACTGGGCCTTGTTCCCTAGACCCTCTATTTGTTTGCCAGTTCCCAAAGTGTGAGAAAATATTTCTGACTTGGTGTTTTACCTAGTTCACAAATAAATGGTACAACTTTCTATATATGAGCCCATAGGCCTATTGTAATAATTGTAATATTCTTACTTGCCTTCTTTTCCATCAATTCACACAGCATTTGTGATTTTCTTAAAGAAGTTTAACTAAACAATGCATTCTAAACTTTTCAAAAGCCATAGTAACAAATTAATGAACAAATAGGTTTAAGTCCAAAGTCTATAAATTTTTGGCTTCAGCTCCCACTTTGGTTGCCTTCTACACCAGAATTTTCTCTCAGGTTCCTGCTCATCGTCGTTCACATTCTTTCATTTTCTCAAAGTATTCTTTTCAATATTTACTCATTTCCATCTAAAATGAATAATTTCTTGCATAATATTTGTACTTGCATTTCATTTGGATACTTAAATACCCCAGTCTAAATCTAAGCAAAAATAATATAATAAAGTTCAGCTAAAGCAAATGAAAATTTATTATGGAAAGGTATAGAATATGTCATAGACAAAAAAGGAAAATCTTAAAAGAATATTATTATTTGTATCCTTTAGAGATGGCCACAAGGTCATGTTTCAGAGTATTGTTTTTGTATATGGGTGTGCATGCTTCTGTGTATGTAAGTACATGTGTATAAGGCAACTTGGGCTGCCATAACAAAATATCAGAAGTTGAGCAGCATATAACAGAAATTCATTGCTCATAGTTTTGGAGACCAGAAGTCTAACATCGAAGTCACTGGACTTGCTGTCTGGTGGGGAGCCACTGCCTCCTGGATGGTGCTTTCTTGCTCTCCCCATATGGTGGCAGAACAGCAGGTTTTTCTCAGGCCCCTTATAAGGATACTAATCCCATTCATGAAAGTGCCACTCTCATGACCTGATTACCTTCTCAAAGTTCCACTCCCTACTTCCTATCACCTTGGGGGTTGAACTCAGCATACAACTTTAAGGTAGAGGTCACAAACACCTAGGAGTAGACCATGTGTATCTGTTTTCCAGTTTGAAGGCTGATTCTTCACTCTTGCTACCTTTGAAACATATGTCTATTTCTAGCTTTTTTTCCCCAAGTAGCAGATAATCCAGCACATTGGGAATCCTAAGGAAGCTGAATGTCTTGACAACTTTTCATTTTATGATGTTTTCATGTGGTGTTGGCCTTTGATTACATTAACCTAGTGCAATAGGTGGTGCAAAATAGAATTCTTAAAATTTTCAATTACATTGTACTTATTAACTGTTATTTCTAAAGAAGATCTTTCTTTATTAACTCATTAACTAAAATGATTAAACATATCCCTTGCTTCATTGTGTTTTGCTAAAATTTCATTATTTAGGCATTAATGAAAGAATCCACCTCAGTAATGGCAAATATTATTTTACCCCTGTAATGATACTTTTTTAATATTATCATGTACATTTAAAAAAATTATTTTCTTTGTTTTATTCTTGATCCCAAATTTTATCAGTGGGAGGCCTTTTAAGGCCTCATTTGTGTCATTTTGACATTTTTAGCTTTTCATTGCTTCCTTTCTTTCCCACACAAGGTCTCTAGATGTACCAGTTTAACCTCAGCTTGGGTTTTTATTAAGTATTCCCTCAACACTCTTTCATCTTTATATACAGAATTCAGGAAATGTAAACCTGAAAAGCCAATACAAACTTGTGACCTGGCATGTTAAGACTGTTCTTTAGTATTGTCATTTCTATTGTAGAATAGTCTTATCATTGCTTTTTGACAGTCACATGGTTTAGTATTCAGCTTCCCATTTCCTCAGTGTGACTTGCCCTTCTGTTGAAGGCTGTCCTGTGGGCACTGATGCTTCTGGAAGTAAATGGTGCTTGGGTAGGAAGTTGCCAGCTTGCCACCTACACACAGCCAAAGAGGTAGGGCCTAGCCATCAGGAGATCCTGCCAGTCAGGAAAGTGCTTGCCTCACAAGCTTGAGGACCCAAGTCTGATCACCAATATCCATGTAAGTGGCAGCCATCATAGACACACTTGTAATGATCCCTGGGGAAGTTGAGACCAAAGGATCTATGGGGCTCCCTGGCCAGTCTAGCCTAATCAATGAGCTGTATACTTAGGAGAAACCATTTCAAAAAGGGATGGATGGTGTATTTCAGGAGGGCAACAAAGGTGGTCCTCAAGCCTCCACGTGCATGTGCAACCATCCTCCATACACACACACACACACACACACACACACACACACAGAGAGAGAGAGAGAGAGAGAGAGAGAGAGAGAGAGAGAGAGAGAGAGAGAGAGAGACTCACAGGTTGGGAGGGTAAGGCCTTGACAGTGGATGGTACATATTCAGGGTTTTCAGAGACAGACCGCAGCAATTACTTAGGAAGAGGAGCTAAAGGATGACTTCATCTAACCCTCACAGGGTATGGTCATGTGAGGAAAATAGTTTTACTCAAGATGAATCCAAGCAGCTGAAGAACTAAATCACTTGTCTGAGGTTGCCAAGTCAAAAGGACAGAAAGAAACTGCCCGTGGCCCATCAGCTCATCCTGTCTGAGCTGCATTCCCTCCCGTGAAACTGCTGTTGGATCTGGTAACAACTGCTGGGGAAGGGTTTGAGGACACAAATAAATATGGCCACCCCAGCATTCAACAGAAATGGATGCTCTTCTACTATTTTGCTGCTGCTCAGAGCCTTTCATATGCTAATGGAGCCGTAAGGGGAAGAGAATATGTGCTGGCTTCCTAGTTTACTGGAACACAGATCCCTGTGTTGCCCCAGGCCTTTGACCTGTGATGCCCGCCTTTCTTTTAACTTCAACCTTTGGTAGCTTTTGATTCTTAAGTTTTTATGTTATATAGTGAGCCAGTGATAAAAGCAACTCCTATTTCATGCTGATTTGATTCAAGAATTATTGGTTAAAAATGGAAAGTATACTCAACATTGTATTGGATCTGCGGTGACCTCGCAAACCATCTGAAAGTGACTGTGAAGATACTGCTGCTGAGAGAAATAAAGACAGTAACTGCCACCACACAGCCTCAGAGCCTGGTGTTTGGGGTTTGGGTTTTGGTGTTTGTTTTTTTTTTTACAAAGTGTTGTCATCACTCACATCTCACTTGCTGCTTGTTGGGACTGATGCAGTAGCAGTCACTGGCTTCATCAAACAGATGAGGACATAATCTCAAGGACTCAGGCGACTTGCTCAGTCACAAGTGATGAGTCACTCAGGATGTTTGCTTTTTAGGTTTCCCTCAATTTGGGGGCTGTTCTCCCTCATTACTGCCTTCTTCCTGAGTCTGCTCCGTGCTCTGCTATCCAGGGGTGGTAGATTCTACTCATTCACACACATATCTAAAACAATTATAACACAGTTCTTTATAGAGTGGTGAATCTGGAATGGATGCTGACTTTTTAAATTAGAGTTCCCCATTTTCTGGTTGAAGAGAGTTGTGTGGAGACCACCCAAGAGACTTGTGTGGTGGCATGCAGACCACTAAAGAGGTCTGTCTCAGCCAGACTGAGATGCCAGTCACTATCTAAGTCATCTTTAATTTTTGATCCTATTCCTGGGTTTTCAAAAATAACATTTCATCTATCTATCTATCTATCTATCTATCTATCTATCTATCTATCTATCTATCTATCTATCCATCCATCCATCTATCTATCTATCTATCTATCTATCTATCTATCTATCTATCTATCTATCTATCTATCTATCTATCTATCTATCTATCTATTTTTCTATCTATCTATCTATCATATCTATCTATCTATCTATCTATCTATCTATCTATCTATCTATCTATCCATCCATCTATCTATCTATCTATCATCTATCTATAGTGTGTGTGTATGTGTGTGTGCATGTGTGCGTGTGTGAGTGAGTGTGTGTGTGCGTGCGTGCGTGCATGCACACATTCTGCCGTGCACCAGGGTCTCTTGAAGCTACAAACACATGCCAATTCAGTTTATTTGGTGTTACACGTCGCTTAGATGAATCTCCAAACCAGGCACAACTTATGGGAGGAAAAGATTTATTGAAGATACAGATCGAGGGAGGAAGTACCATAACAGTGAAAAAGGCTGGCCCCCTTTCACAGGTCCAAGCAGAAAGAGAAACCCATCACCTATACCACACACACAGAACAGCAAACAGGCAGGGGGCTAATGGAGAGAAATTTCCTTCCCCTTTATGTAGTCTTAGGGCATAGTCTTGCAACTCTATCCCATACTTAATGGCATCCCAAGTCTCTGGAATTTCATTCCTGCACTGCCCATACAGGAAGAGATGTTAATTTCTAGCTTTCCTGAGCTTCCTTACATCTTGCCCCCACTACTGCCTTCCTGTAAACATCCTCTCAGACTCACCCTAGATAATTAAAAAGATCAAGTTGACAACAAAACCTAACCATCACATGTGGGTTGCTGGGGAGTTGAACCCTGGCTGGCAGGTTTTACAAACAAATACTATAGCTATTAAATCACCTCATCAACCTCCTATCCTTGGGTTTTAGCAAGTACGTTTGTTTTATTCCTGCCTAGCCTGAGAGCCTCTGCTAAACTGAGGTTCCAGGCTTAGAGCAGCTCATAGCCCTGTTTTGATGGAAGTGTAGGAGAGCTGGGCATGGGTATTTCTTATTTTACCTGGCAGGTGGCCAAATGCCTACTCTAAACTGGCCAGCAATCCTTTACACAGATACCCTAGTGGCTTTCATCTGACCCCTGCCCAGATTTGCCTGCCTGACATTGCTCTGGCACTGGGAGCAGCTCTTGGGTCCTTCCTGACATGCTGAAGGAAAACCTGACCTGTGGGCATCCCAATTCTTCACATGGAAAGCACAAAGTCAATACACTAACGTTACAGAAGTAAGTTCAAACATTTTTTACTTACAAGTCCAGGCGAGGAGGATGCCATGAATTTGGAGGAGAGTCCTCTGTGTCCAGGACAGGAGAAAAAAGATTGAAGCCATAGGAAAACAGAAACAATTAACTGCTTGAGTAGGGAATTGGGTGTGGGTGACTTCCTGGGCAAATGCCTGAATGGTCTCTTTAAACGAGGCTGTGAGAATAGTAAGGAGCCTGGCCCCATAGGCTGGAGGGATGACACCAAGTTCTTATCTCTGCCCTTGGTCTTGAATCCATGAGCAAAATGGATGTGATGCCCTTCCTCTGATACTGAGGCAGCAACCTTTGCTCCACTATTTCCATCACATGACTTCACTGTGGTCCCTGAAATAGCCAGGAGGTGTGTCCCACCATCACATGACCTCAATGTGGCCTCTGGAAACCACTCAGTGGGGAAGTGTGTCCCACCATCACTGTCCTTGGGGAAGGGTGCAGGGGAGGGGGGGCTTCTGTTTACTCTCTCTGGTTGGAGGAGACTTGGACAGAAGTAGGGAGATTGGTAAATCTTCTTATTGTCAGTGATCTTTAAGACCTATGAAAGATTAATCACCCAGGGAGCCCATAACTTTGCTATGATCAAAGTAAAAGTTCTATTTTTATGACTGCCTATGTTTTATCCTCTATAAATTTTATAATAATGATTATCCTCAAAGTATGGGCATAATTTACATACATTAAAATGTCTCATACTACCCTAGAAGCCTATTAGACACCTGCAGCAAATACATGGAAGCATGCTACAAGCACAAAACTCTGGCTCTCTGAGGCATTAATCAGGGGAATTTCTCCAAAGGGGAGGGAAGAAGGGAGGAGAGGAGGGGAGGGAGGGAGAGGAAAACAGAAGGAGAGAGAGAGAGGGAGAGAGGGAGAGAGAGAGAGAGAGAGAGAGAGAGAGAGAGAGAGAGAGAGAGAGAGAGAGAGAGAGAGAGAGAGAACATGCACAGGGTTGTGGTGGCAGCTTCCTGAAGCCACAGTTGTGCATACTTGATTCACATAGGGCTAGTTGACTGTCAGAAATACACTCTCATTTTAGCTTTTTGATTCCTTCCCAAAGTAATCTGCCTGATTTCCCAGAAATGCTTTCTTTTTTCTTACATTGAGCAGAAACTCTTTAAAAATGTTAGCACAGGAAAGACTGTAGAAATTGTGGCTATTTAGCACGCCTGGCTTCTCTCACCTGTGTCTAGAATATCTTAAAGTCGAGAGAGATGCGATGTGTGTGTGCCTGGGCCTCTGTACCTTCCCTCTCATCTCCCACTTACTTCTACCTTCAATTGATTTTGCCTCCTAGCAAAGAGTTGAAGGTTATCACGCCGGGATTTAAGTCTAGGCATGCTGGCAGACATGTACCAAGGCAACGGCAGCTACAAATAGGGTATGGTACAAGCTTTCGGGGTAAACATCAATTTCTCCAATTTGCTATAGCCTGAGAGTCTTATAAGCCTAGCGAATGAATTGTGGGTGTGCGTTTTCTATGATATGGATGGATGGAGCAGGGGTTGTTTCTCTAAAGCCCTGCTAATATATACCGAGTCTTCAGTTTAAATATCTCAAAGGAGTAAAAAGTCACAGCTTTCATTTGTTGCCCCCTTCCTTATATATACCAATTTCAATCTTTCTGGACTGCTTGAAAAACTACCCTGGATCTAGCATCATGCCATGGGAGAAACTGTCAAAGCTTGTCCCCAGACACCAGGACAAAGGGAACCCTGATCACGCTCTCACTGAAACCCCATCACCATCTTCACACCCTCACCTACCCTTTAGATCACACTATTTATTATCTATTAGTTGTGACCTAAATTGATAGGAAATGTTTTCTTTTTGTACTGTGTGCATGGATGTGTATGTGGTGGTTTGATTCAGGTGTTCCCATATCTTATGTGTTCAGAATGGTTGATCCCCAGCTGATGGCAATTTTGAAATTGGAACCTTGTTGTAGGTGGGTTATGGGGGTTATAGCCCGCTTCCCCTTGCCAGTGTTTGGCACACTCTTCTGTTGTTGTTGTCCATCTGATGTTGGCCAGGAGGTGATGTCCAGCTTGTGCCCATACCACCGTTTCCCTGACATCATGGTGTTTCCCCTCAAGTCTATAAGCCAAAATAAACCCTTTCCTCAATAAGCTGCTTTTGGTCAGGTCCTTTGTGCTAGTGGTGGAAAGCTGACAACAGTATGTCTGGGATACACATATGCCATGGGGAGTGTGTATGTGTCTGGAGGTCAGAGGACAACCTTGGCATGTTGGTCCTTCTAACTTGTCTCTCGTTGCCACTGCCAATATCAGACTCATTGGCCTTTGAACTTGGGGATTCTCCTGACTCTGCCTCATTGCTGTAGCAAGTTGGGACTACAGACGTGTGAACTTCTTGTGTAAGCTTTACATAGATTCTAGAGATCTGAAGTTGGTCTTAGGCTTGCACAGCATGCACTTTTAAAAGCCAGCGAGCCATCTCCTCAGCCCTGGAAATGTTTCCTGTTTAATGAAATTCTCCATTGATGGTAACAGTTCTTTCCAATGGGTAAAGCGCTTTGTGCGATATTATTTCATATGAGTACTTGGATTATTATTTTCATTAGAAAGATGAGAAAAATAAAGCTGAGATGAGATGACTTGCCCAAAGTCCCCAAACTAGAAAGCCTTTGAGGTCAGATCTGACTTCAGGCAGCCCAAGTGCAATCAGAACTTTCACCAGCCAGCACTCTATGTGCCTTGTCGGGGAGTTTATTATTAAACGTAGCTTCCTGAGAGCTGGAGGTTATTTACATGTATTTGGCTTTATTCCAGTGTGCCTAGAACATTCAAATATTTGTTGTTTTAAAGGGCCAAAGCAATGGTGGGCTTGGGAGCCCTAGAGTAACATTCATGATCTATAAAAACAGTAGGCATAGAAATGCCATGCTCCCCAAAGGAGACCTGCTTTTCCTTCCTGATCATGTTACAAGACTAGAATATGATAATTTCATTTAAGGAAAACCTTAAATAAAAGTTTCATTAATCAGAATGGGTATTCTTTCCATAATGAGCCCTGAGTTGAATTTTAGAACCCTCTTTATGCTTGGTTAGTAACAAAGCTGTTATAAAAATAATTTGATAAGACAGTCCGTTGCAATGCTGTGACTTAGCTGTGTAAACGGGTGCCTCAGCCTGGTGTCTGAGCACACTGAACTTATGTAATGCTAACATAATGGATTATGCATACTGTATCAGATTAAAAAATGAAACCCAGTGAAGTATTACAGCAATTTAAAAAATATATATCGGGGCTTGTTCAGCACAGATATTTAAAATTTAAACCTGTTTAAATATTCAACTGAAACTAAAATAAAATTCTGAAAAATGGAATTCAATAGAAAAGCTCCATTAGGAGTAAAAATGCTTCTCCAGATCCATTTGGTTCTAATAGAAAGCCATTGAGTGAGGTTTCCATTGTTGCAGCACCAGCCAAGGGAAAAATTACACATACACTTGGGCGGGCGAAAATCAGTTGGACTTCTGGTGACATGAACTTGTCTTAGAAAAGGCTGAGCAAAGCAAGGTCTTGGGCCACTGTTTGTTTCAAGCAGTCAGAAGCTCTTTCTGAAACCACACTCCTTTCTTTCATCAGTGAAATACTCATTTCACCTTCCACATCAGATAAAATTGTAAAAAAAAAAAAAAAAGAAAGAAAGAAAGAAATGGCACCTTTTGCTACAGTATCAGGGTACTGATCAATTTGCTTTCTGAGAGCCAAGAGTTATTTCTCTGATGCACATCCTGCAGGATGTTTTTTATTCAATTAATGGGAATGATGGCTTACACAGAAATTCATTGCTTTATCAAGGTCTGCTTGAATAACAGGTTTGGACCGGCCCCAGCATTTTTGTTACTCTGTTTTCCAGACAGCTTTGCATGAGGATTCTGAAACATAATTAAAACAATCAGGGAGAATTAGCCAGCTCTGTGACTGCACTCGCACAGCAAATCCAGAGAAGTACATTGGGAGATGCATGGGCGGGCGGGCGAGCAAGCCACAGGCAGCATTCCAGGGCCAGAGAGATGGCTGGGAGGAGACATAAAATGGAGGGTATTATGAAAAGAAATATAGGATAATATAAACAGCTCTAATCCTGAGGACTGTAAATCCCTTTTCCTTAATTGGTTTAGAAACTGTGGTCTGTAATGTGAGATGGGGAGCCCTGGCTTCCTTTCTTCTCTGCTGTGGAATCGCATTAAATGAAAAACAATAGCAGAGCTGACAGCTCCCTTTCTGAGGGGGCACTTAGCGCTAATCTGCCATTGAGACTAATACAATTACACGGGATTAGAGAGGGGCCAGTGATGTGCAGATTGGGGAGTTCTAGGTGGAGGGGGAGTCATCTTCTTTCAAAGGAAAGTGGGGGGGCTCCGAAAGGAGAACAGGATCAGGTCCACTGTGCTCCTAATTCTTCTAAAATAGAAATGACCACGATTGTGTAATTAACCCAGGATCTTGATAATGAGTTCTCTTCCAAACTGAAGTCTGGTTTGAGATTTTCTTCTCATTGGTGTATCACACTGTGTGTTTACTCTTAATGGTTTTGAGCTGAATTTGGAGACTTTCCTGAAGGGAAACACTTTTCCACTCGTCCTGACAATGTGTGCATGAACCTCCCTTCAGTTCTTCAAGGTGGAGGGGGAAACTACACTGCACTGGTGAATTTAGAAATCACAATTGGCCATAGGGTCATTTACTGGTCTTCAGTTGTATTTCCTGTGCAAATTTGAATGGATGGGTAGCATTGCTTTTGTTTTTAACAAAATGGGGATGGGAATCCATTAGTTCTGGCGACGTGAGGATCATAGGCACACTGACATTAGTCATGTCCATTACACCCGAGTGAGGTGTGATCATGGGGGAATACAGGAGGACATGATGCTCTGAAAAAACCAGCATGTTTAAAGAGGCACTGCTAATGTCCTCTTAGGAGCTTTCAAAGCCTTCCTCAGGAGAATGAGTGCTACAGGCTATTAATTACTGTGTTTCTCAATCATTTGGCAAATATTTCCAACTATTCTTATTCTTATTTTTAAATAAAAGCAGTCAATATGACATGCTTATTACATTCACAGCATGATACAACAGTACTTTTCTAATTTAATTTCCAAGCTGTTGTTCCTAAATTAATGCCCCTAGTGAATGCTGCACCTTCTACATGTTCCAGAAATGATCATGGACGATTGAATGTTTACTTCATATCCAATGATGAACACACTAAAGTTACTTGTTCTGATATGAGAATATCTTTCTGATAGCTCAGCTGTGAAAAAGAACCTGTGCCTTAAATCATTTAAACCCTTCCCCAAGATCTACATTTAATACAAATGTGACAACTTGGGTTTTTTACTTAATATTAGACTTTATTCCTGAAATGGAGACCCAAAGACAATGACATGCTGGTGATTTCAACCCAGGGAGGAGAAATAGGGAATGAAGAACAAAAGTGGGCAAAACAGATGAGAATAACGTTAAAGAGTTCACTATTACTTAAAAGGAGTTTTTTCAGTTGTAAAGAAGGTAGCAAAAGCTCATTGGTACTCACGTATTATTTATTGTCATTCTGTTTCCAGATTGCATCTTACTCATAGGAGCTAGAATAACCTGTTCAGGCCTGGAACTGGCCTCTAGTTCTGGAAGCCGGGGTGTTGGTTAGTCGAGGGCACATGATAATTGTGTCAGGCTTTCTATATCTGCTATCCTCAGGATAACCTCAAAAGATGGGGAGCAAGGCAATCTCCTTTTCTTGCTGAGGAGCCTAAGGCTAAGGAAGAAGCTACTTACCAAAGATTGGAGCCTGAATTCAAGTGCTTCTCTCTTACTCTGTTCTACATATGTTCTATCCTTACTCAGGGTTTGACGCTAAGACTTTGTGAAACTGGAGTTTATCTTTCTGTCACTATGGTACCTTTTTAGGTACTATGTAACAAGTATGAGCTTGTCACGTTGCCTCAGTGGTAATTCTGTACCCAGTACAATGCCTCCAGTTTCTCCTTAGAGAGCACTAACCTCAAGCTTAGGAGTTAGCACATGACCAGATCTTACCCTAGCCTGTGACCTGGGAGTTACTCTAGACACCAAACTTAGTCACATCCTGGCACCATCTTGAAATGTTGCATATCTGATCCTTGTGGCTGCTTTGGGGATGGTCAAGTGAAACAATTTACGATGAAACTCAACTCCAGGACTTTTTGAAAAAAGTTTAGCTCTTCTCACTGAAGTGGTGACTGATAAGCCTGGAGTGTCAGGGATCACAGTGTGTAGAAATCTACCTGAAAACCTGACTGTGTGGCTTTGTCCTTTTGGAACTGATTTTCAGGAGGAATGTGAAAGGATTTGAAATCTTGGCCTAAGAGATGCCTTGCAGTGCTGTAAGCAGAGCTTGATGGACCGTCCTAATCTGAGTTGAAATGTCTAGATGCAAAAAGAGAGATGGAAAGAGCGCAGCAATGAAAGGTGCTTGTTAGTAAAGTGTAATGGTTTGATTCTCCAGGACCCACATAAAGCTAGAAGAACAAGGTGACATGTGCATCTGCAGTTTGTTTGAAAAGGCAAGGGGGCCTTGGTACACACAACTTTCTCTCTAAAAAAATTAATATTCTGAAATGCAGAAATAATTATGGGCTGCGTAGGCTCAGCTTATGAGGGGAATAAAAACCTTTGTCTGGATTGGACTATAGGTAGTTTGTGTGAGAAGCTGTCTCTGCTCTTCCCATGTCCTGAGAGTCTGTGCAGGGTTGCTTTTAGAAGAAATGGGCCAGTGTGAGCAGAAGGACTGGCACAGAAAGAAAAATTAAAGTTGGACAGTAGACAGTAGTAGCCTGCTTTAATTGAAATTGTTTGAGAGATTGCCACCATTGATTACCAACATTTAGCCTGCTGTTCTGTACTGGGATAGAAGAAAGAATGCTGACTTTTTTTTTGATAGTAATAAGCCTGAAGGAAGAATGTGAAAGGTGTTTTCCTGCTCTTAGAAGATGGCTTTATTCCCCCATGGATTAACAAATTTGGTAACCTACATGGTACTATGGAAGTATAAAAAATGCAGGAAAGAAAGGGTTATTGGGTTTGCAACATGGTTTGGTTTTTGGAAAAAGATACTAGGCAGGGTTGTTGGAGTCCTTCAGTGGAGACCTGATGGAGCCACTAGGTTGATCCTTGGGTTGTTGCCAAGGTTTTTGAGATACCAGGACTCTGTGATAGCTCCCAAGGAGAGTTGCTGGCTTGGGATGGATTGGTTCCCAGGCTGTAAGCAGCCCATCTGGAGGAAATTAGAACCTGAGATTTCATTGTGGGTTTCAGGATACAGAACTTCAGGATTTGATGTTTTCCCTGTTTGTTCTAGAGCTTGCATTGGCTCATCCTTTCCTTACAATGCCATCTTTTGTGGTGTGAATGGTTGCTCTATACCAGTATTTGTTTTGGTTTTACAGTCTCAGAGTTAAGAGATCTTGGACTATGGGGATATTTCAGTAGCTTTGGGATTGATGAAAACTATGATGATTTTTAAAGTTGGACTGAATTCATTGCATTTTACATCATGTATGGACATCAGTTTATCAGGGACAGGGTCAGAATGTGGTGGTTTGAATCACATGTTCCCAGTAAACTCATGTGTTTTGAATGCTTGGTCCCCAGCTGATGGCAATTTGGGAGGTGGAACCTTGCTGGAAGAGGTATGTTGTCATGAGCAGACATTGGGGTGTTATAGCCATCTCCCCTTTTCTAGAGCTCAACTGGATTTCCATATACCGTTTCCCACCTGCTGTGGCAGAGATGATCTTCAGCCTCTGCTTATGCTATGCTTTCCCCTCTCATCATGAAGCTTTCTTTCTAGCCTGGAAGTCAAAATAAAAACTTTTTTCCCATCAGATGCTTTTCATTGAGTTGTCTCAGCAACGAAAAGGTAACTACAATTGACTGGGTTCTTTAGAGCAGACCCTGGGGCAGGCTTGTAGAGTACAAGATGCTTAAGGATTCACATCTGTGAAGGGAAGGAAGACAAAACAGGACTGCACAGATGAGAAAGATGAACTCCTCTCTCCCATAGTTCTGGCAAGACCTCAAAAAACCTGGCAGTTGCTCTGGATTAAACATTGCCTGTCTGAATTATCCTGAGTTGGGCCAACACAGCCACAGTTTAATGCTGGGTCTGTCTCTCGGTTAGGCTGTCCCAAGAAGTACATGATCATGGGTGAGGAAGCTTTGCACCTGAGGCAGATCCAAAAGAAACCACCAGGACCCTGAAGGCTGTCTCTCTCCTTCACTCTTTGCAGCACGCCCTACTTTGATGAAGTAACTGTGCAGCACATCTTGAGTTCTTCAGAAAGTGTACCCAAGGCAAGAACTCATATGCATGACTTTACTAGGGAGTGCAATTGTAGGCAAGCAGAAAGCAGGACGTGATGAGGCAAGAAAGGAAGGCTAGCCAATGAGAAAGCTTGGTACAGAACTGGCCTCTACTTGCGGCTCTGTACAATGTAGGTTCCACTCCCAGTCCTGTCCCTGGCTAGCCTGTCCTGGGGAAGGAAGGAAATGTGCACTTGTGGATGGACTTCGGACAGGAAGGAGGGACTAGGCAGTCATTCAGAGGCATACATACAAGGAGATGCCAACTTCAGGTTGGGAATATCAAAAGTGAACTTTTAAACTCTCCCATCCTCAAGTTCACTAATTGGAAAGAGGGTGCACATACCACAAATAAAAGCAATATGGGTTTGGGAAGCAACCAGCACCAACCTGAAGGTGTGAATACTTACATGTAGCTGTAAATGCTGAAGACCAGAGAAGCCAGATGAGTGTTTACTAAGACCTGAGACTAAAGCTTTTAAGTTGGGGCTTTTGTAATTGTAGAGAAAAGGAGAAGGAAGGGAGAAATTAGAACACAAATGCAAAAAAATAAACACCACCTTTATAATGGCAAATGGAGGATCAGGCTAAAACACTACAGTAGTGTCAAGAAAACAGAAACTCCAAAAAGAAAGTGGAGGAAAAAAAAAGGCTACTTTGATATTTCTGTTAGTATGTGTATGGTGATAAGATGATTTTAAGACTATAAGGTTACATTCTTTACAGAAAGGTGACTTTTCACCCAGTACTGTTGACCATACATTGTTTGCAATGTCGATTTTGGAAGTGATAAAACTCAGTGTAATTAACAATGATAACATCTTTCTTTTCTTGAAATGGAAACCCCTCTTTGAACAATCAAAACTATGATTTACTCGAATCTCTTGTCAAGGTTTAAGGGAAGGAAGAGTATTAGAAACTTGTACAGTCTTGCCAGCTAGCAGACAACTGAAGAAAAACTCCAGTCATTTTGTAATTTGTTTCTTCATGTGTGTTCATATTTTATATATGTTCAACTTCAGTAATTATGTTGAATAAAACATAAAAATAGGTTGCTTAACGGTGTCACTTATTTAGGAAATGAGGAGTTATAGATTCCAGATCTGGCCCTCTTTTCTCTGCCAGAAATTATGCACCTGTGAGCTGAAAAGTCTTGTCTTGTGTAGAAGCCTGAGAACAGGGAAAGGGTGAAGGGAAAAGGGAGATGATTTTCACAATGGTTTCTTTTTCTTTCAGGCGCTCCCTATGGGTGTGTCTACATCTCGATTCTGAGGATCCCACTGGTTTGGCTTTGTGCATAGGCCTTGGTCCACTGACAGATGGTTTGGAGAAGCTGTGAATATAGGAGCGATTTAAAACCCTATCAATTAGACATCACCGTAGAGTTAACATAAGCTTAAATTCAAGGCTCCTGAATCCACTCTCCAGACATACTCAGAGTGAGACTTGTTTCCTTTGTTGCAGAAGACACAGAGGTTGGGGATCCTCTGTCATATATTCTTTAGAGGAGAAGTCTCCAAGACCATGTGGTCACCTTACTCACTGATGTCACCAGCACCTGTTTACTTAAAGGAACTTTTGTTATTGTTTAAGTGAACAAATGAATAGCTTCACTAGTACTAGGTGTGAGGGAAATCCACCTCCTTCCTGTGCTCACACAACTCAGAGTTCTTTCCCCCATTTAGTTATCTAAGTTCAAGTTTGAAGACACTCCTTCCTCCACCCTTCCTGTAAGTCACCTTCCTAAGGCAGGGTCAATATTATTGCTCCCTTTCTGCCCATTTTGCACAGTAGATCAATTTTCAATTCCCAACAACCGAACTTCCCAAATTTTTATATGACAAAACTTAACTCCAATCATATGGGCATAAAATATACACATACCCACTAGAGCATCATTCGATTTCAGAGAGAAATTTTATTTCACATTAAAATATGGTCTTTTAGAAGCTCTGTTGTGAAAAGAATGTATTGTGTGTGGGCCTCTTTTGCATATTTAGATATGAAAGGCTACGAGCAGTCGCCAGATAATATAATTTTCATCCAGCCAAATATCGAGTACAATTCAATGAAGAAAATGAAACTTTTGCGGTGTGATTTATACATGCTTATATACCCTTCATTTTGAGACTGTATGAAATGCAGACATTTATAGTTCTATAACCAGTGGAATAAAATTTGAATGTGTAGTAAAATGAGAAATGTATTTTAAATGGGCTTTCGAAACAGAACTGAGGAAGTCGTCAGGAGGCCACAGTTGCAAATGTAATTGGCTATTTTGTTAGATGACCACTCAGATGGAGGCCTGGCAGGCAGAGGATTGAGCTCAGGCTGATGGGCATGGGCGGTGGAGCATGGATTCCTGGAAGAAATGGAGGAATGCAGCAATGCAGAAATCCAGGCTGGCCATAAAGCACACCATAAAGCCAGTCTGAGAAATTCCTCCTGCCTGTGGGATGCAGCCTTACTTTTATTTTTTTTCTTTTAAAAGAAGAGCTATTTTATGATTTGGCATAGATCATTGATCATGGTGCTTTTTTATTTCAAATATCTCCCAGCTGTGTTCTGTATCAAATTTACAAAAGACATAACCATTATTCCTACAAAATATTAGAAGATTGAGGGCCATTTGCCTACCTGCACCTATCTTTTCCAATATAACTCCTTAGGGCAGACATTAAAGAAGCCACTTAGGCAGCCCCAAATGGCACGGTAGACAGTATTTCTTGCTGTGACAGGTAGCTGTGTTCACTGGCCTTCAGCTCGCCCTCTTCATCCTACAAGAACTCAGCACCCCTGCCTCAGGTGGTTTGGAGGAGGATGAATTTCTACTTTCTCCAATCCTTACCACAGCATGTCATGTGACCCAACCTGGGCCAATCAGAGTCCTCCTCAGGACGTTTCCAAGAGCACTTAAGGGGAAAAGAAAGGCTGTTTTATTCTAGCCATCAATGGAGGCATTTAAGAAGTGGTGCTGTTGGCAGCCATATTTTACTAAGCGCACTAAGAAAAATACCCGATGGCAGAAGCCAAAGCAAGAAAATCTAGCTCAGAGATAAAAAGAAATCAAACATTCTCAGGTTTAAGTCTCTGGATCCAGTAATGTTCTGTTCCGGCAATAAACCTCCTTCAGTTTTGAGAACTGAAACATTTCTTCAGTTTCTAATATAGTTTTGGTTTGATTTCTTCTACCATTTGTCACCAAAATAAGTCCTAATGTACTTGAAATTTATAACAAGATTTAAGAAAAACATTCTTCTGTTTTTTACCAGCTTTATAGTGTAGGTTGAGGTCATATGACCAGTTCTTATCAATGAAATGTGAACAAAACTCATCAAAAGCTGAGGCATTCAAAAGATAGTTTGCCTTCCCCAGCCCATTACAGAGATTTGGAGAAGCTGGCTAGACCTCCATTAGCTTGAGTTACACAAATTCCACAGAATAAAGTCCCCTGATAACCTTTGCTGTTGTAAGATGCTAAGATATTAGAGAAAATTGTTAAAGAGGCACACATACACACATAGTATGTCGGTAGCAGATGATGCACATATAGTATGTGATGAGCATATGAAATTATCTCTTATTTGAAATTTTGGGGACCAGAAATGTTTCTGATTTCAGACATTCAACA
>PVHP010025084.1:0-23615 GCA_004024765.1 Zapus hudsonius
TCCATTAGAAGGTAAATGACAGCTGAGGATTAGTGCTCACGGTTTTTCCCTGGTCTATACATATGTGCACACACGTGTGCCTGTACCCACACACACGAAAGTGATTCGTATCCTTCCACTCAATCTGGTGTAGTGTAAAGACCAGGAGAAAACAATGTCTCTGAGAGATGAGGCACACTGGCTGGCTTCCATCGAAACCTTCATGATAACAGACAAATCAAGTTCCTTCTCAGTCCTTCCAGCTTCGATCTCTGATGGGCTTATACCTACTGACCTGCCTGCCTTGGCTGCCCTTGGACACACCTCTGCTGGGGCTCTTGATGAGCACTGGGTACAGTATGACACCCTCCTGGAGGTCAGGCTGCAGAGGCAAGCCCCCAGTGGAAGCAAATGGCAGGGAAGGCAGGCTGGTCAGCCCTTGAGTAGAGACACCCAGGACTGTGTCCAGCAGAGAACATGTGACTGTGGCCTTGTCCAGCGATGGCTGAGCAGCCTATGGGAAGGAGGCTGAGCCGGGGTGGGGGTCGGAGGTGGCACTTTGAGACCCTCCAGAGCCCAAGCAGCTTGGAACTCGGTCACCCCATCCCAGGTTAGATGTCCCTGCTCAGTGTCAGGAGTGACTTAGGGTGGGGTGGGAACAGCATCCACACTGATGCCCAGAAGCAGGAGCAAGGCCAGAGCATAAAGTGTGGGAGGCAGTAATGTGGCCCGTGTTCAAAGATGAAAAGAGCTTTCTCCTTCCCTGTACCTTGCTATGCTAGGCTTGTAGTTTGGGATTTAACAGCTTCATTGCGGATGAATTCATGTCATAAAATCTACAAAACCTCATTTAAAATCCACAACTCAATGGTTTAAAAATTATGGTAAAACATGTGAACATAAAGTTTACCATTTAACCGTTTTTGAGGTGTTGGTGATTGAACCCAGGGCTTCATATATGCCAGACAAGCACTCTACTTTTGAGATTTGTGTAGCCAGTGTCCAGTTCTGTGGTATTAAGCATATTCATTGTGCAAATATCATCACCATCCACCTCCAGAACCTTCTCGTCTTACCTCACTGAAGCTCTGTTCCTGTGGGTCATGAATCCATCCACCTTCCTTTCCCAGCCCGGGTGTCCTCCACTGTACCTTCCGTCTCTGTGATTTGCTGGCTCTCGGGACCTCACATAGTGCAGCACTGGAGTTTATCTTTTGTCACTGGCTTATGTCCCAGGGCACAAGGCATCACGTGGATCAGAATGGCTTTCCTTTTCAACACTAAAGAATATTCTGAGCTGGGCATGATGGCGCACGCCATTAATCCCAGCTCTCAGGAGGCAGAGGTAGGAGGATCACCATGAGTTTGAGGCCACCCTGAGACTACATAGTGAATTCCAGGTCAGCCTGGGCTAGAGTGAGCCCCTGCCTCGAAAAAAAAAAAGTATATTCTGTTATATGGATTGTTGCAGTTAGCTTCCTGTCACTGGCACGAAGCACCTGACTAAGTAGCTTGTGGGGAGTAAAGGGCTTATTTGGTTTACAGACTCAAGGAGAAGTTCCAAGATGGCAGGGAAAATGATGGCATGAACATAGGTTGGGGCATCACTTCCTGGCCAACATTAGGTTGACAACAGGAGCATGAGAGTGTGCCAAACACTGGCAAGAGGAAGATGGCTGTAACATAACCACCCCCCCAACAACACACTCTCCCTCCAGCAAGGCTCCAATTCCCAAATTGCCACCAGCTGGGACCTAGCATTCAGAATACCTGAGTTAATGGGGGGACACCTGAATGAAACCAGCACATGGATGCAGTTTACTTATCCGGTGCCCACCTATGGACATCTGGGTTGCCTCTGTCTGTGTCTGTAGTGACACTGCTGTGGACACGGGTGGACATCATCTCTTCTCTGCTCCTTTCCTTTGGGTAGATGCCCACAGTGTTGTTGCAAATCCTGTGGCTATTCTGTTTACCCTTTTTATTTGTTACCAAATGTCTTGCTTTCTTGGGCATAGGAACACCCACAGTTGCTCCTCCAGGGTTGAGGACCCTAGCCAGGACCTGGAGGGTGAGACCACAGGGACCAAGCCTGACTCTAGCAGCAAAGAACAATCCCATTCTTTGGTTCCAAAACTGTTGCAGTCAAACTTCACATTGCTGCAACAAAGAATCCCACCAAAGAGCAGCTTGTTGGGAGAAATGGGTTTATTTTGGTTTACAGACTTGAGGGGAAGCTCCTTGATGGCAGGGAAAACTATGGCATGAGCAGAGGGTAGATAGACATCACCTCCTGGGCAACATCAGGTGGACAATAGCAATAGGAGAGTGTGCCAAAAACTGGCAAGGAGAAGTTGGCTATGATCCCCCAACAACTCAGCTCCAACAAGGTTCCAATACCTAAATTGCCATCAGCTGAGGATCAAACATTTGTTTGTAGGGGACACCTGGATCAAACCATCATACTTCTCGCCCCGTACCCAGCTCTGTGTGTGGCTCTGACTTTAATGGCCAATGGAGAACAGAGTGGACTCAGAATACAGCAGCGAAAAGCATGTTTATGGAAGGTGTGTGCGTCCCTGGGGTCTGCCTCCAATTGGGCCTTGCCCTTGCAGGGCTCTGGCCAGCCTGCTCCTCTGCTGGGTTTTGTTTTTGCACTTTGGAAGCTTGTCATGAAAACCAGCTCAGTTCTCTTGACTGTAGCCTGTGTCCACAGAGGCCGTTTAGCATTCCTGTGCTGTCGTCCACCATGTCTCCATCACTGCTGGCCTCTCCCCCGACCATGGTGGGGACGGACGGGAGGCACTTCATTAGCGTCTGCCATTGCTGATGCTTCTGTTAATTTAGTTTTATTGTTTACCATGGAGAGGAGGGGAGGGGGCTCTTCCTTTGTACACATTTGCATATTCCCAGTGAGTTACAAGGCTGTATTGATGGATGGTGCTTGTTCTGGGCTGAGAATGGCCATCGCAGAGTTTTGTTTGCTTACATCGGTAGTTTGTTGGGGAGTTTGCTAAAGACAAGGCCTGCTGTGATGAGTGACTCCATTCCATGACTGCCAACCTGCTTGAGATGGTGTGTGCATAAGTTCTTTATTATTGTTGTGAATAAATACCTGACTAGAAACAACTTCCAGTCTTCAGGGTTTTTTTTGTTGTAGTTGTTGTTTGTCTGTTTTGATTTTTTGAGGTAGGGTCTAGCTGACCTGGAATTCACTCTATAGTGTCAGACTGGCCTTGAACTGATGTAAATCCTCCTACCTCTGCCTCCCCAGTGCTGGGATTAAAGGTGTGTGCCACCATGCCTGCCCCAGTTTTCAGTTTTGAGGCTAAGTCTCATGGCAGGGATGGCAAGGCAGGAACAGGTGCCAGCTTGTCACATTGTTGCATTGTCTCTTCAACAGGCAGGAAGTTTGGGAAAAAAGCTCTTGGGGCCAGGCTATAATATCTCAAGACCCTCTCCCAGTGGCCCACTTCCTCCAGCAAGGCTCCTCTCTTAAAGGTTCCACAACCTTCCCAAACAGTGCTGCTAGTTTGAAACTAAGTGTTCAAACACATGAGTCAGTCTGGGGGGGGGGGCATTTTACATTGTTTGAGGCAAAATTTACTCCAGGGCCAGTGGAACCTTCTGGAAAGACATCTTTCTGGGTGCTGCTGTGTTACCTCTCTGGGCATCAAAACTGGTAGCTGAGGATAAGATACAAAACTGGGCAGGAGCAGGTGGCCCTGGGAAGGGCTTCGGAAGGACATCTGCTCACAGGGCACTTCCTGTTGTGGCCTCCCCCAGTCCCAGGCTCAGGTCCCCTCTGTCTGTCCTGCCTTGTAGCAGGGCCACCTTCCTTTCTTTTTGGAATACTTCTCATCCTCCCAGCTCGGGCCATGGTCTGGACGTGGAAGCTCTGCAGCCCCTGACACCTGTTGGGACTCATGGGACTTACAGGTGGACCTTTTGGGCTGTGACCTGCTCTGGCATTCTCTGAAAGTACCTGTGCAGGGCTCTGTGATTGTGGCTGGTAGCCTTTCAGCCTCTGGCTAGCCATGCTACCTTCATCCTCATCCTAACGCCAGGCCTTGAGTTCATCCACTGCTGGTCACCACCCTACTCTGGGTGGCTTCTCCAAGGATGCACACTTCATCTCTGCCCCTGAGCTCAATGGAGACACAGGGCCTGTTGGAAACACACTGTGTGGCTGCTTCCTGGGAATGGAGCCTCCAATGGTACATCTAGGGGACAGGCTGTGGAGGCCTATATGTCCTGCTGTCCTTGCTTGCCCATGGACATGGGTGGTGGCTCTGAATCTCTCAGACAGGTTCTGTCAGGAGGAGGCTGGAACACCCTGTATCCTGAGACTTCCATTTTGCCCATAGGTCCCTGTGAACCGGCAGGCAGGGTGCACCATGATCTTCCAGCTTCCATATGGTGAGAAGTTCAGTTCTGTTGTTTGAGTTTCTGGATCTGAGATGTTCTGTGATGGTGGCTGGACCTACCTGGAAAGGCCTCCAACCACGTCTCTACCACCACCATTAGGTAGGTGGCTTCTTAGCTTTCTGAAGTGACTCCAGCTGAATTCCCTCTGGAGGGAGGTGAGGACCCAAGGCCCTGCTGCATCTGGCACCCCATCTTGATCTTGTCACCATTCTCAGGCCTCACTGAATTCTGGGGCCTTGTGCCTGCCTCCCTGACAACCCCTGCTCAGCTAGCTGTGTCATCACAGGCCAGGTCATATCTTCCTTGGTGGGTGCTTGAACTTGGTCTCACTGTGGGTCTTGGCCCTGGTGACACTCCCCCAGGCAGGCACAAGAGCCACTTCATATTTTTTAAAAAATATTTTTATTTATTTGCAAGCAGAAGAAATAGAAGAGAGACAGAGAGAATGGGCACACCAGGGCCTCCAGCCACTGCAAACAAACTCCAGATGCATGTGCCCCTTTGTGCATCTGGCTTTAAGTGACTACTGGGGAATTAAGCCCAGGTCGCCAGGTTTTACAGGCAAGTGCCTATTCTGCCCACTGTGTGGCACCTGTCTGTCTTGGGCCTCCTCAGACTTGGTGCCAATGCGCTGAAGGAAGTCTTAGGAGACACCACCCTGCTAACAGCTGCCACCCTGTTCTCCATGGGCCTGTCACCAGTCCCCATCCCCCCAAGGGTGGCAGAGCCCACCCTCCTCAGTGTGCCCTCAGGCTTGAGAGGAGTTTAGAAAGACAGACAGGAGAGCACTTACTTCTCCCACAGGCTGGAGATGCATTCCTCCCTCCCATTGTGGGGGTGGGGTTGTCTTGGAGACCAGGCAGCCTGGGTTCCCTCTGTCACCAGCCCTGGCCAGTCACCCACCTGTCCTCCAGCCATCAGAGGAGATTAGCAGTTACAGCAGTCACAAAGCAGGAGAGGACAGGCCTCCACGGTGTGGCCACCGCTCACAGCAGGAGGCTCACAATCAAATTCTAGCAAAAGGTCACATTTGCAATAAGTAAGACGAAAATGTTGGTAATTGGTTGGGAGCCTCCGGTGCCGCTGTGGCTGAGGGCACTCGCATGGAGTCGGAACCTTTCTGCTCAGGTAATTAAAAATGAGGTTTCATGGGATCGTTAAGATGAGGGCCAGTGAGAAGTGAAGTATTGTCTCAGACACTCTGCTGTTCTCATAAGAGGAAAATACAGCCCTCAAGTGAACTCAGTGCTTCCCTGACTGAGTAGGGCACCCCAAAGAGTCAGAGGAGCAACATGAACCCCACAAGGGTCCAGAGCCCTCTGGTAAGACAGTATTTACAGGCATGATTACAGGACGGCTGGAAAAGAATAAGGCTGACCGCTTCCCTGGCCCCTTGGCCTTCCCAGATAAAAGGTGACTGACTGTGTAACTGTCCTGGAGCTGAGGGTGAGGACCGCTGGACAGTCAGGGTGCAGGAGACTGGCATGGCCGAGCTGATAGGCTAAGGAGGATGCTTCGGTGCCAGTCCTCCCCACAGCCCAAGATCTACATGAATCGGGTAAAATGCCACATCTGAAAACCACATACAATGTGACCCTTCCGTTTCAGTCAGTGTCATTCGTTCACCCTCCAGGCCACTCCTGAACCAGCTGCAAGGGTTTTCTCAAATCCTGGATGAGGGGGCGATGCTTCGGTGACCCCTTCCTTTGTCCTTTGAGGATCTCTCTCTGACTTGGGTCACAGGAAGATCTGATGCTGACTGCCTCTGCAGAGGCGACACAGGCCATCACAGGCCCAGGTAGCAGGAAGCCGCCCCAGCAGGTGCTTTTTGAGCACCTGGGAGCCACATTGTCCTTTGCCACAAAAAGTGATTTTTTTTTTGCCATTATTTAAGAGAAGAAAAAAGAAACCACATTACTCCAGATCTTTATGTTTAAGACATTATTCACAAGTCTCACTTTGATTTTTAAAAGAATAATTAATTTTAGCCCAGATTATAGGATTAAAAAAAAGAGGGCTCTCCGTCCCCTGACTCTGGCTGCAATGTAGCCACAGTGGACTGTATCCCCTTAAAATGTAAGCTGAAATAAACTCTTTTCTTCCTTACAGAAAGAAAAATACTGAAGTAGAGATTATTTTGGCTCCAACAACAACAACAACAAAAAACACTAACTGAATCAAAATTTTATGTGAAAGTAAAATACCTTGCTGGAAAAAAATCATTGTTTTTTTCATATATTTCTTCTTATAATTTTGATATCTAACAATCTTTTTAATAATTTTTACTAACTAAAATTTATAGTGGGACAATGACTATAGATCAATGATCAGTAAGTATTCTTGCCGTATTTTGTGCTTGCCATGACATTTTCTTTTTTAAAAAAACTAGATGCTGGATTTTCAGTTCAGAAAGAATATATTTGGAGCTGGGCATAGTGGCTCATGCCTCGTGAGGCAGAGGTAGGATTGCTGTGAGCTCAAGCCTGGGACTACAGAGTGAGGTCCAGGTTAGCCTGGGCTAGAGTAAGACTCTACCTCAAACAAACAAACAAACAGACTATACTTGGAATATTTTGGTTCATGTGTACACATTTTATTTTTGAAAAAAGGCATTTTAATCTGTATTGATGGGGAAAGGCTGAGATTTCATTTAAATTCTATATCTTTACTGGCCAGTAAGGTAAGTTTAACAATCTTTTTTTAACCTAAGAAAGAAATACTGACCTCAAAGATTTCTCCTTTCACTTGCAAGTTGTTTCCTTCATCCGGAGGGTGAAATTAGCTGCCACCTCGGAGGAAGATAATGAATTGCGGGGGAGGGGAGTCTTGTCATCAAAGGGAAAAGCCCTGGAAAGAAGCATTCCAGCACTTCCAGGGCCTCAGAGTGCATTATTAGTTCATTGAGCCCTGTTACTGATTTGCCTATTACATTGATAAATGTGTTAATACACTATTGGCAGAGGGGCGGTGTCCCGAGGCAGCGACATCCCAGGCCTCTTGCTCCACAGCCCACTCTGGCTCTCTTGAGGCTTGCATTCTTGTGGGGGCGAGAGGTGACAGATGACAATCTAAAGGCCTTCAGTGGCTGTGATGGAGGCTCTGGCTGTGTGAGTTCTGCTGCTCCGTGATCCTCTTCTGCACAGGGGCTGCCCCTGCCAGGCCTCTGACATCCATACACTGCCCAGGCTTTGCAGGGTCTTTCTGGGCTGTTCTTATACTGTGGCCGCTCTGTGTCCCAAAGCCATTCCCCTTAAAGCCTCTTGGGTCTTTCCAGTGGGTCTCCTGTTAGGGGGCTTCCCTCTCTGTTTGTCAGGTTGTCTCCTAAACAGACCCTTTGTTCTACATCTTCAGCTCTTCCCTGAGGGCTGGCTCTCTGGTGGAGCTCCCTACTCTTGAGGCTTCTCAGGGGTGTTTCTGAGTGAGGGCAGGGGCGGACTTCCTTTCTACCTGTGGGCTCTGATGCCTGGTGCTGATGATGGGTCAAGGGAGAAGAGTGGGTTCCACACAGCAGGTGCCATGGGACCTGATGGCTGCTCAGTTGTTTTTCACCACCTTTGTCATCAAGAGGGTGGTGGTGGGGGCACAGGGAGCTTCTCAATGTTCCCTAGAGATGACTTCAGACCCCTGGGACTTGATCTGCTCCATCATGTGATGGTGACAGGGACATCAGTCCTTGGCTCATCCCAAACCCATGGTGTCCTCACAAAGATCATACTACCGAACTGTGTGAGTCCCACTGTGCCCTGCAGGATTGTCCCCCGGACAGGACAAAGATGGGCCCTGCACACTCTTGTCAGCACCATCCACTCTGGAATTGAGAGTGCAAGCCCTTGCTCAGAAACCAACTTCCCTGGGAGGCCAGCGAAGATACCTGAGTCTCTCCCTAGACCAGAAGCAGCAGCCCTGGCCATGGCCCCTCCCTTAGAGACCCCGATTCTAACTTGCCTTGGTAACCCTTCCTGGCCAGGACCATTTCACTCTGCTTTGGCCTCTGGTGGTGAGTGTCCACTGACTCGCTGGACACCACTCTCCCTCCATGATCCCTCTCACCTTCCCACTGAGAGATGCTGACTAGTGGCCAGGCACTGAGTGTGTCCCTGCCTTCCAGACTATTTGGGGCCTGTAGGCTTAGACCTGGGCACAGGGGACAAGTACCCCTTTGCTGAGTTAGCCAGGGATCCTGAGGAATGAGTGACCACCCTCAGGCCCAGCAGGCCAAGGGAACACTCTTTTATCTCCAAATGGCTGTTGTATTTCCCAGACGCCTTCAGGGAAGAGGAGACTAGACCTGTAGCTGACCCTGGGCTGACTCCTGCTTCTTCAGCCCAAGATTCTGAGCTCTTAGGACATTGACAGACTCATGTCTCTCAGCCCCGACTCTTCTCCTGCCAGAGTTGGAAGCTCTGACCTGGGCAGACCATAGCTGTGGCCTGACATCTTGGCAAATGCTCTGTTCCCACCAGCTCGCAGACTGGCAGGAGGTTTGCTTACTGCTCAGAGTAAACTTGAAGCTGCTCACATGGTAGCAGGATGGTCAAATGAAAGGGTCTGTTCAGCTAATGAACCCAAACATCTTGACTTGAAAACTTGTCCTCCCAGCCCAGCCTTAAATGTAGAGAGGCAAATGAAAAGATAACTTTCATCTAACTGCCCCATATACTTGTTAAGTTATGCCTACATGGACACATTTAACAAAATGTATTTTATTTATTTATTTGTAAGCAGAGAGAGAGAGAGAGAGAGAGAGAGAGAGAGAGAGAGAGAGAGAGAGAGAGAGAGAATATGGGCACACCAGGGCCTCTAGCCATTGCAAATAAAATCCAGATGTCTGTGCTACTTTGTGCATCTGGCTTATGTGGACATTGGGGAATCAAGCCTGGGTCGCTAGGCTTTTACAGGCAAGAGTCTTAACCACTGAGCAATCTCTTCAGCCTATCTTTGAAATATATTTAAAATTAAGATAACCATTATGAGTTCCCCATTTGTTCTAACCATTCACACAGGAACAGAACACAAAATAAATTAGCCAAGTTCTTTAAAAGTGTTATGTGAATCCCTTCACATGAATTTTTAAGGTGGGAAATGGCTTAATCTGATACTTACAAGAGAGCAATACCAGTGCTGGGCTGGAGAGATGGCTCAGCAGTTAAAGATGTTTGCTTGCAAACCCTGATGGTCCAGGTTCGATTCCTCAGTACCCACGTAAAGCCAGATGCACAAAGTGGTGCATAAGTCTGGAGTTCACTTACAGTGGCAAGAGACCCTGGCACGCCCATACTCACTCTCTCTGTCTCTCTCTTTCTCCCCTTTCTCTCTGTCTCAAAATAAATAAATAAATAAATAAATGAATGAATAAATAAATAAATAAATAAATAAATGGCAATACCAGTGCTAAGATGAAGTCGGTGGCCATCATATTAAATGCTGGCTTTGTGCCTCATGTTCCGTTCTCAGAAGAGTAACATGAATCATGGATTTTGCTGATGTTGTCGCTCAAGACCAACAAGTTTCCTGGAACATGACAATTTCCAGATTAGGGTGATTGTTGTCATTCAAAGATTTGAAGAAGATCCAGTTTTAGCACTAGGGTAAACAGAACTCTGTAAAATCAGTTCTTGTGATCCACTTCCTGTTGCTCCTGCCAGGAGCTCTTTGAGGGCTCAGGACAGGTTCCTCATCAGGAGTCTGGGTGTGTCTCAGTGCCTCAGGGAGACAGAGGTCCTTACTGCAGGTGAGAACCACCACTAGAGCCTCTGGAATTGACAAGGTCCAGCCTTTAGCTTCGGAAGCTTCTTTCTCCTGCTGGCATGACCCTGGGCATCTCTCCTGCTTCCAGGTTCATGACACCTTTCTGCAGTGTGTCGCCCCAAAGAGCCAGCAGATCATACCTATCCCAGATATACAACCCACCCACCCTTTGTGCCTCAGTGTCTGGCCCTGTCTGAGCAGCACAGAGGAGTGTGGCCCAGAAGATAGATGCTCCACCTTCAGCAACTCAGAAGTCACTTGGGACAGTGACTGACTAATTTCTCAGGAGTGGAGATCTGATCCCTGCAGAGAAAGCATTGGTACCACGCAGACCATGTGTCCCCCACCCTGTTTCCCCCAGACCCATCTCAACACTTTTGGGAAGCGAAACCCTACAGTCCACTGCTGAGACCTGGAAGCCACCAGAAAACGAGGATTTATTTTTTACAGTGAGGGGTTCTCTGTGGTCTAATTAGTAGTGGCCACTTCTCCCCAGTTTCAAAAGAAATAGATTTTGAGGAAGATTTTAGCTCACCTGGGGGTTTGTACCAGAAAAATTCTGTGGCTTATAAAGTCGTTTGTTATTTTGCTGTGATTTTATACACAATGGAAGGGTGAGGAAAAGGTCAGCAATAACTCTGCTGCCGCGTTTTAGCTTGGAAAAATGTAATATTGATCGATAAGAAAATGGAAAAAGCATAACTATTAGCTCCTTACTTGATCTTCTGCGACCTTTACCCGCGCGTCGATTTTATTCTGAAATGTTATGTCTCCTGCTCAAAAGGTTTGTCCTGTTTAGTCCCTTATGTAATTAACACATGCTCTTCTTCACTCTCTTAATGTGGCAACAAGACGTTTTCCTTGATTTCCTTGTTGAACCATTGTCCTTGGACCATGTTTTCCTTACCCAAAGCGGGTCATGTAGCAATTGTGTGGAGCCCACGGAACCGCCTGCGGCAGTGCTTACGACCCTGGCTTCCTGCAGGTCGATGGGCTGAGTCCCTGCTTAGGCGCAGGCAGCTGGGGCCACCACACTCCATGGGAGTGAGAGCCACTTCCTCCATGGGGCAAGTGGTAAGCTCCTCACACCTGGAGAAGTGATGCCAGTCTGCAGAGAGTCCTGCAAGGACGGGGACTGGGTACACATCAGGTGGGCCTGGTATGAAGGATGAAAGCTGGAGAAGGTTCCCACCATTGGATTGTTCTCCCCAGGTGACAATTTGAGTCTAGACTCTGTCTGTGTAGGGACCCAGCCCCACCTACTCAGCCCTGCTGAGGCCTTCAGAGGAGGTAGGAGGTGTTGGGCCCCAGGACCCAACAGTGGGCTGAAGTGGGGGTGTCCAGGGTTTAGTAGAGCCAGGATAACTTTGTTGGAGCCTTGATGGGATTGAATAGTGTCCCCCAAATGTGTTTCCACTGGAAACTGCCCAGGGACCTTATTTGGTAGTAGAGTGTGGCAGCTATGGTCAGGTTAGAATGAGGTCATGTTAGGTTTTGGCCTGGATCCCATATGATGGAGGTTCTAGAAAGAGGAACAGCCAAGGAGAGACAGAGGCAGGCCAATGTACCTACAGCCCAGAATCCCTGAGAATTTCTGAGAGAGGGGAGAGAGTCATAGGGCAAGTTCCTCCAGAGCCTAGGGAAGGAACGAACAGTCTTGTGTACTCTGGTCATGGACTGACAACTTCTAGGAGGAAGAGAAAAAAAATTGCTATTAAATCACCCCCACCAGGGAGGCCTGCCGGAGCTCCGGAATACCAATCCAGGGCCCAAGAGGAAGAAAGGACCATCAGGGCTGCTTTAATGGGAAAGAGGCAGAATGGAGATCCCTCTCCTCACATTGTTCAAAGTTGGGGAGTGGAGCTGAAGAGATTGCTCAGTGTTTAAGACACTTGCTTGCAAAGCCTGATAGCCCAGGTTTGATTTCCCAGTACCCATGGAAAGCCAGATGCACAAAGTGGTGCATACATTTGGAGTTCACTTACAGTGGCAAGAGGCCCTGTTGCACCCATTTTCTCTGTGTGTGTCTCTATCTCTCTCTATGCTTGCCAATAAATAAATAAAAATAAAAATTATAAAAAATCGGGGCAATGGAGAGCAGGGAGACCCAGCCAGGCTGGCTTGGGTACACTGCTCTCCAGCAGCCACGACTAGCCCTGCTTGCTTCACAGAAGATAAGATCACACATTATGGTTGAGGCTGAGAGGGTCGCCAAGGGACTGGCCACCAGGTTGGACTCACATAAGGCCCAGATGTCACCTGCTGCTGCTCAGCCATTTCCAACTGGGAAGGGCAATGTAACAGGCAACTTCCTTCCAAGTGTCCTGCGGACTGCATTGTGGCAGGGGTAAGGCTGAGGGATATGAATTGTCACCTTCAACACCCCTCCTCATGGTGTGGAGACCCATAGCACAGGGTCCCCCCGCCATGTGTGTTACCAACCAATTGGCTAGAGGCTGGAAAGGTGATGTTCACAGTTCTGTTTGGAGAAGATACTGGGTCTTGCCATCCCGGAAGTGAAGACACTATGGACGCATGGACTGAGTCCCATTGCAGCCCACCAAGCTCATCCTCACCTGCTATCTTCAGAGGCCCCTCTGCCATCTGTCCATTCTCAGGGACAGCAGGGAGGAAGGATACAGATAAGCCTCCTGTGACCCCTGGTTATCAGGTCTGACCTTTGGACAAGCTGAAAGGTGAGTGTTGGCACCTAAGGAGATAGAGGGGTTACTTGGCTGGGAGCAGCCACCAGGCATGCTGAGTGGTCAGAGGCAGGGCTGTGTGAAGACAGCCTGGACTGGGGGCCTGGCAGGCCTGTCAGCGCATCAGTGCGCACAGCACCTGCAGATACCCAGACACGCTGGGCCTGGACGTGAGGGCCTGAGGGAGTCTATTCTGAAAGGGGCTCAGAGGCCTGACTGATTGCTGAGGACCTGTGCCATGTCCCCACTCACACAGGCAGTACAGCCATGTGGCCCACACACATACCTGGAAGGCCCAGGGATGGCAGAGAAGAAGAAAGCAAGCTTCTTCATACAGGCACAGTGCTCAAAACCATTATGGAGACAGCGCTGTGTTACAGAGCCACTGTGGATCGGCTTGGCTTTGGGTTGGGTTGAACCTATGCCACTTGATTTTCCACTAAGAATGTGGGAAAGAAGAAGCGCTTAAAAATAAAAATTTAAATTTATCATGCATTGGTGAATCAACAATCTTTGGTATATGTAAAACCTTAAAATAATCTTCATTTGTTCACCAACTGCGTCACCAAGTTCCAGAAACATAATGTCACTATTTCATTTGAATGGTGGAGAAGAATCAGAGACCAGCTTTCTCCAGTAGACACTGCTCCCTAACCCCCTGTGGTGGGCTGAGAGGCGGAGAAAGCTGTTCATTGCATGGCACTGCAGTGAACCCCGAGCTTCAGAAGGCTCATGTCTGTAGGCTTGATTCACATTAGCAAAGTATCCTGTGAGGGGAGTGAATGGGTACAAAGACGTTTCCAGAAGGCCACTGGGCGCTCACTGAAATGTGGTGGTCTTTACTCAGCAGCTGTCAAGTGTGTGGCAGGACTCATCCATGAAATGGAATACCGTTACTTGACAAAATCACTTAACTGGCTCTAACTTAACTATGAAGACACCTGGTGTTTCATAGGGCACCAATGCCTGTGGACACACACATGCGTCAAAGTGGAAATCTGTTTTCAAGTAGAGGGACATGATGGTAATCTTTAAATATATATATATATATATATATATATATATATATATATATATATATATATATTTGAGACAGATTCTAACTAAGCAACCCTGGCTGGCCTAGAACTCTGTGTAGACCAGGCTAGCCTTGATCCTCCTGCCTCTGCCTCTGCCTCTGAGTGCTGGGCTCACAGTCATTTCTTTGTGTGTGTGTGTGTGTGTGTGTGTGTGTGTGTGTGTGTGTGTGTGTGTGTAGGGAGGATTATGTGTGGTGTGTGTAGCTTATAGGCGCCTGTGTGAAGTTTTGCACACCCTGTGTACATACATGTAGAGCACGTCAAGTGTCTGCCTTATTTCCTGAGGCAGGATCTCCCACTTAACCAGAAATTTGACTGATTTTTTTTAGAGATCCTCCTGTCTCTGCTCCTCTCTTCACTGGGGTTACAGGTGTGTGTAGCCATGCCTGGCTTTTTATATGGGTTCTGGGGATCAAACTCAGGTCAGACTTCTGTAGAAAGAGCTCTTCCTCACTGAGTTATCTCCCCAGATCCCCTGTTAATGCCTTTTAAAGTCACATTTTCTAGACTGTAAATCCCATTCTAATATAAAATCAGATAAAAAAGACACATCTTGATATGCAAATGAGGTGGGGAGGAGGTCTTCAAACAATACAAATCTTTACACTCTATTCTGTAATCTCTAATAAAAAGAAACTTAATTTCAGTGAACAGTGAACCAAGACACATCTTTGTTATTTGCATACAAACCTACAGCTCCAACAGCCCTATCATGGGGTGGAAGTCACTTTGTAAGTGGGCAGCAGTCACATAATAGCCTGGAACCTTGAAGCCAAGAGCACCTATGCAGGGTCAGGAGAGGGAATGGCAGAGGGGAGGAGGAGGGAAGAGGGTTAAGCAAAATTAAAGATATGAATAAGCCATATGGAAACCTACCTCATCACTAGATAAATTATATATATAATTATATATATATATAATTATATATATGTGTGTGTGTGTGTGTGTGTGTGTGTGTGTGTGTGGTTTAAAAAGAGAGAGAATTGGGATATCAGTACATACACTGTGGGGTGGATAATTCTGTACCCAGAAGCCTTAGACTGTTATAAGAAAATTTCAGTGCCCAAGGGTAGGATAACTCCTAGTGAATTGTTGGTCAGGGAGGTCCCCGGTGTCCTCAGAATGTTACAGGCTATTGCCAAGGGTCTTGGCCGCCCACAATAACTAGGTGGTAAGATTCTTCCTAAAGATATGCTTGCACTGTGGGACACTGAGACATTAAGCTGGAGCCGAGCTGGAAATCTCCTCCCTGTTGACTAGCTGCCAGAATGCTGGAAAGAGATGTGCAGCCTATTGGGGAGAAAAGTCATCAATGGTCTTCACCAGAAGTGGACCCTACAAGCTTTATGGCTGGACAGCCAGGCTAAATGGACCAACGACTACAATGATGGCATGTCTATTATGGGGGAAACCAATTACTCTCTGATTAGACTTGAGGCCCACTCTACAGGAGGGAATTCCTTCCTGGTACTAAAAACCTAATCAAAAGCCTATGAGTTCATAAACCCTAGGGAGGAAACTACTACTGCTGGCTGGCTAAATGGATAATTATGCCCATAAAACTGTCCCCTAAATATGTATGTTTATGCCCATATATTAATGCTACTCTCACTTTTGATTAGAGAAGCCTCTCTTTTCACCACTGGGGTGACTCAAGACTCTTGAAAATGCTGAGAAGTGACAGTGGAATGTTCAGCACTAAGTGAGACATTTCCATCACACCCTCCAAGGCTCAGGGACCATCATGGAAGAGGTGTCAGACAGAATGCAAGAGCCAAAGGAAGGAGAGAAGTGCTCTGAAATACTGTCTTCCAGACACAGGTGGCCTTGATATTATGACCTCACAGTGATTGGCACTACTTACACAAGACCTGAATAGTGGGGTGAGGGGTAATTATGACATCACAGTAGGAGAAAGACTAGTAGGAAAGAAGGGATTCAATGGAGGGGAGAATGTGCAAGGGGGAAAAGAGAGGGTGATGGGAGGAGGTTATGATCATGGTATATTGTCTCTGTATGGAAACTGTCAATAAAGTTTAAAACAAAACAGAAAAAAAAATAACAAAGAACTCTGTTTGTGTCACAGAGATGGCCGTAGTGACCCAGCATGGAGCTGGAAGGGACCTCTGTCAACCCAGTGAGGCTGGCTGTGAAACATGCAGGGAGGTACTGATTCATGAATTTAGTCAGAGTTTTCTAGAGGAACAGAACCCATAGATGAATTGTAGTAAAAAGGAGATTTATTGGATTAGCTCACAACAATCCCATAATAGCAGTCTGCAGGTCTGAGAGTCAAGGAAACAGTAGCTGCTCAGTCCCCATGGCTGGGTACCTCATCAGTCCCGATCCAGCACTGAAGGCCTAAAGGCTTCCTGGGGAGCTGCTGGTTTTCAGTCCAGGCTGGAAGGCCAAGGAAATTTGGATTCAATGCTGATGAAGGATAGCTGAGCAGGATGAATGCAAGTGCAAGTCATAAGCATCAGCAGCCAGGCAGGAGGAAGGGAGAGATTCCCTTCCCCTGGAGCTTCCTTACACCCTGCCCCTTACTGAGAGGGCCACCCATTGTGGGGAAGGGCTCACTCTATAAGAGGGACCTCCTCCTTTAGTTATTCCTTCTTGTAAGCAACCTGAGAGACCCACCCAAGATTACTGTGCATAACTAAACAGCTCAAGTTGACAACAAAACTTAACCATCACAAAAAACTACCATTTCTCTTCAGGCTGCACATGACCATTCAGTACCATGTGCTCTTAAAATGATATTTTTGATTTCTGAGAATCCTCTTTAAAATTATTTCTCAATGGAAAAACAAAACCCTTGGGAAGTTGGGTGGAAACATTATGAGTTTTTGGAACTTTCTCTGGTTTTGACCCATGTCATCTTCCCTGAGATTCACTTCCTGTCTTCTCTCTCTCTCTCTCTCTCTCTCTCTCTCTCTCTCTCTCTCTCTCTCTCTCTCTCTCTCTCTCTCTCTCTCTCCCTGTAGGTATCCTGCTGCAGATATTGCCTGTGGGTACTTACATAGGTGGAAATGACGTGTGCATACTTGTGGAAGTGTGCACTAACATGAGCAGTGAGGGCACAGCTTGCCGGTCCAGGGCACCCAAAGCACACAAGAGGGGGCACCTTGAATATCAGGATTTGAACTTGAAATATTGCCAGGAGACGTGATTCATTTGCAGCTCCAGATGTTGATACCCAGATGTTCCCAGGCCTCATGCCAGATGGACTTCCAACACTTGAGAGGCTCTGCCCGACTACCCCCACATTTTCCTGCAGGCAGCTCTGTGCATGGAGGGCTGTCTAGGGCTGGCTGCTGGGCCCAGATCTGACCACATTTTGAAAGCACAAGGGAAAAATGCCCAGAACCTCAGCACCCCTTGCTCAATGTCATTGTGCCCCCAAAAGACAAATTCTACAGCCAGAGATTTCCCAACTAAAGGGTAGCCTTGATCACTCGGTTGTTAACACTTCTATGGGTGCTGTCTGCTTCCCCGATTCACACCACATTGGCACTGTGTATATTCATTCCTGTCCACATTGACCCAAGTCTGTTTATCGTCTCTTACTTTCTACATCATTCCTACTGTACCACAAGCCCCCTGGTGACAGAAACCACAAAAGCAGCCATTTCATTGCTATCCATGTCCAGTGGGTTCCTGGCTACAGTGTCTGGACCTGCTGTGATCATGGCCCCTCTGTGGTACCTGAGGACTCGAGTTCTAGTGGTTACTTCTGAGGAGGTGTGTGGACAACTGAGCCATGAGTGTCAGTGGGGATTCCCAAACTTAAACCTCGAGAATTTCTTTCCCTTCTGATGCCATTTGGAAAGTCTTCCAGATGTTTCTATCAGAGCCCTTCCAGCATTCCCAGAATTCTCATGTTCTTTCTGGTCAGCTCTCTGCCCATGTGAGGTCCGTGGAGCCTGAGGTTTTATGGTGAGGAGAGGGGGGTCAATGGCTGACAACTGTCTCCTGTAACCCAACAGCACTCTAGGGAATGGAGAGGGTAGACATTGACCCACATTCTTGGGGAGTTAGCCTTTGTCCCCGACATGGTTCCCTTCTGGTCAGTCGTCTGCCACTGTCATAGGGCAAAGTTCCCACCCATCATACCTTCCTACCATACCGTATGTTTGTATGCCTACACATTTGCACTTGTCAGTGTACATATGTATGTAGTACATGCAGATAGGCCTGTGCACACACAGCCACACGATTTCAGTACAGTTTGCTTGTCATCAGAGATTCCTAGTGGCGAGGTGTGTCTAGTCACTTGATGCAACAACTCTGTCCAGTCTTCTCCCTGTGTTGGTCAGGCAGACCTCATTTATGTCACCCGAGGCCTGCTACTGACCCTTGCCCAGCCTGGGTCCTTCTGTAGAAGGGAGTTCCAAGAACAGAACAGTTGATGGAAGCACCTCTGGCCCAGACCAGCCTTGGCTTTGTCTGCCCTGGCCCCCATTCAGCTTTTTCTCCTGTTCTCCCCAAGAAAAAGGACAAGGTGGTGGCATCTGGGCCCATGGACAGGCTCAATTCACCTCTGACTGAGCCTCTGGTTCAGTGGGAGGCTCTGAGGTCTCCAGCCTCTCCACTGAGCTCCCAGCTTCTTCACTGAAAGACCCAGACTAGGAGATGGTGTTGGTGGGGTGTAGGGGGGAATGATGCCAGTGTGACCCTGAGAGGGTGGAGAGGGTCTGCCATCCAATGTCCTGGAGTTCTTCTGATGGGGAAAAAACAAACCACAGTGACAAAAATCCTGGTTTCTGGGCATGAAAGCTACAGCTGAGGAATCAGCATTGGGGGACCTTCTCTTGGCTCCTTAGTTAGTAGCATGCTGCATGTGGGGAGTCAACAGACCAGTGACCATCTTGTCCAATGGCTTTGCTTTGGGGGAGAAAGCAGAAGTGCCTAGAAGAAAGTGATTACTGGCCAGGTAGAGGCTGAGTCTGAATTTAAGCCTTCCCTTGTGTTCCCCATGAAAGTAGTTTTCATCCAAAAGAGGATACAATGAGGGCTGGAGAAATGGTCCAGTGGCTAAAGGCACTTGCTTGGAAAGCCTGATGGCCTGGGTTCAATTCCCCAGCACCCACATAAGGCCAGATGCACAAAGTTGTACATACATCTGGAGTTTATTTGCAGTAGCAAAAGACTCTGGTTTGCCTATTCTCCCTGATTTTCTGTCTCTCTCTCCTTTCTCTCTCTGCTTGCAAACAAATAAGTAATATTTCCTTTAAAGAAAGATGACATGATGAGCTCTTCCCCTTGCACAGGGACAGGAGCACCCAGAGGCCCACTCGCTGGGTATGGGCTCAGTGCTGGGCAGCAGAGTCACTGATATGTCCGTGGTGTACACAAATGCTCTTAGAGGCAGCGTGTCACACTTTCTAGAGAAGGCCGTGGCATCCCAGAGAGCCCCCCTTCTTCCCTGTAGAGCAGAGGGCTGGTCTGAAGCCCCAGATGCTCCCATGGGATGTGACTACTTGTTTCTGACAGAAGCACTCCGGGGTCTCATTCAATGATTTTCCCATGGGGAATAAGAAACTTTGTTAGCTAGTCCTGAGCTCTTCTCTTGGAACAAAGAGGGAGGGCTGGAGAGTTGGCTCAGTAGTTAAAGGCACTTGCTTGCAAAGCCTGATGGTCCAGGTTTGCTTCCCCAGTACACATGCAAAAAAGGATGCAGAGAGAGGGGGGAGGGAGTGAGAGAGAGAGAGGAAAGAGATGGAGAGAGAGAGAGAGAGAGAGAGAGAGAGAGAGAGAGAGAGAGAGAGAGAGAGAGAGAGAGAGAATTGGGCACACCAGGGCCTCTCACCACTGTAATTATGTGCATCTGGCTTTATGTGGGTACCGGGGAATCAAACCTGGTCCATTAGGCCTTATAAGCAAGACCTTTACCCCTGGAGTCACCTCTCCAGGCCCAGAAAACATGATCTTCAATGTCCTTTGGCTGCAAATAAACAGGGGTTTCAGTTAGACTCTTGTATCTTCTTTCTTGCCATTAACTGCTGACAGTTTTAAATCCACATGCTTAATTTCCATATGGAGAATCTATCATCAACAGGTCCTAGTGTTGAACCTCCAGTGTGCACCGAGCTAACATCTCTCCTTGAAGACTGAGATGAAGGTCCAAGGTGTTTTGTTAAGATGGAGACATTTCTTAAGGGAAAGGGGCTGTTTTATACCCTCCTAGACAAAGCGCAGGAGGACATGGGACTTCTGACCAGGGAGTGCTGTCACTTGGCTGGTCTGGAGTGAGTCCCTTCCTCCTCTATGGCCCTTTGGGTCATTGGCTTCCCAAGCTTAAAAAGCCAGTGTTGCTCATTGATAAGAGTTGTGTGCACACAGACACACTCAACATGCACATACATATGTGGACACACACATTTGTGCATGCATACACTCATGTATGTCCACACCTTGAGCAGCGTAGCTAGGAGGACAGCTTCCTGATGCTGGGAGGGAGGGCAGCTTGGGGTTGCTTCTAGGAGACAGTGCTTGAGAGCAAAATGTCTGGTCTCTGAAGTAGAGCAGCTCTGAGTAGATATGAGCAGTACTCCAAGATGGCTTGGGGTGTAAAGTGTCTTGCATCATTAGACAACCCAGCCTCTGTTGTAGCAGAGACTGGGCACAGTGGGTGAACACCCGGGGCTTCACCGCTGCACTTCCCCCAGAGTTCGTGTCTCAGAATGCCAAGGAATTGGACAATTTCGACAGAGCATTTTCTTATCACACATGTTTATTCTAGATTAGAGTCAGTTCAGAGGATTTGGGAGAGAGATAGAGGAGAGCCCAACCATCATGTCCAGCCACCAGTGTGTGGGGGGAACACATGGCAGAGGTTTTAAAAAAATCTATGCTGTTCAGCTAAACAAGCAGGAAAAGATCATGAGAAGGAAAGGTTCCTGTGTAAGAGAAATCCAGCCCCTCACCACAGCCATTAGGTGGCAGGGAGACAGGTGGTTGGTTCATACCCGACCAATCAGTTTTAGCGCCTAGGTTTGAGCTCTAGCTAGACACATCCCACTCAAGGGAGGATGTCTATGGAGCTTGCCTGAAACTGTCACACCTGGACACAGAAAACTTTAACACATGAGTCACAACTTGCTTTGTCAGCTGAACTGTGCAGTGAGAATGAATATGTATGTGTATGTGTGGGCACATGTGTGCAATGTGCACAGGATGGTATAAATATAAGGGTAAGCATACTAGTATGCTTATCTCAGGCCTGTCTGCATAGACACTCAGGCATGTACATGTGAGTGACACCTTGGGTGCCATCAGCCAGTCCGATGTCTGATCCTTAGGTTTACTAAAGGCTGTACTGGTGGCCTTAGGCTAAATGGCCAGAGAAGGTACAGGCCTGGTAGAAGTTTCACAGAAACCCCTCTCCCATGGTGACAGATTCACATACACATGTGAGCCACCTCTGCTCTGTGAAGCCCAGTCTGGATCCTCAAAGGTGGGGCTTCCACCTCTGAACTCTGGCCTCTGGGCAGGGTGGGGGCTGTAGACAAGGCAGGACCCAACTGTCCTTGTTCATTAATTCTCTCTTTTTTTTCCTTTTTCTGAATGAGTCAGCTGCTCTCAGCTCCCAGGCTAGATTATCCAGCCCTGAACACTCCGCACCTTTCCACAGCCACCAGGGATCATGGAGACCCACGGGCTGCAGCTGCCCAGTGACAGTCTGCATTTTCCACCTCCACCTTGGCTCTCCAAGGCCACAAGCTGCATAAACTGGGTTTCCCCAGGCAGACACCCTCCCACACACATCCAGCTTCTGCACCCTTTCGGGCCTGTGAGACAGGAGGCAGGTGTAGAAGGATTTAGAGGGAGGACTGAGCACACCTATGGGCAGCCTCTTGGCCTCGCCATGCCCTCGCCTCAGGGGAATAGAGCAACAGTGCTGGGGCATCTTGGCCTTCTTCACTGGTTTCTCACCTTCTTTTCTCTTTCCTCCTCCTCCTTCTCATTCTTTTTTCCTCATTCTCTTTTTCAGCAGCCTTGACCAGTGTGGCAAAGCAGACCTGGATCACACAGGCCATGTGGCTTGGGTGCTAATCCTGGGTGGACTGTCGTGCTACAGGTCCATTCATGGCATGGAGGGACAAGAGCCCGTGCAGCCCTAAGACTTGGTCAGGGGGGATCAGTCTGCCACGTGGGAAAAACCTTTGCAGCCACTTGATGACACCAAGAACATCTCCCATTGAGTTTATAAAGGGAGGGACTAGATAGAAGTCAGACAATGGGAAGTCACAGGGGAATAAGTCCCAAGGTTCTTAGAGAGCTGCCACCAGACAGGTACTCACCTGGGCAGGTGTGTGGCACACACGGGCACATATACAAAACCTACATCTTCTGGGAACCTAGCTTTTTTGAAACATTTTATTAATTTGCAAACACAGAGAGGGAGAGACAGAGAGAGACAGAGAGAGAGGGAGGAGAGGAGCCAGGCCATCTAGCCACTGCAAACCACTTTGTGCATCTGGCTTTATGTGGGTACGAGGGAATCGACCTTCGGTCATTAGGCTTTGCAGGAAAACACCTTAACTGCTGAGCCATCTCTCCAGCTCTGGAACCTAGTTTTAGAATCCTCCCTCACAGGGACCTTTTTGGATGCCATGGAGGGCACACCATCATGACACTGTCCAGAGTGAGCGCCAAGATGTCCAGGGAAGAGCCATTCCTCTGGACTTGCATTTCTTCCCTGGGCTTCTCTGGCCTCCCACAGGCCAGGAGTGACAGCTGGGAAGCCAAGAGTGTCTGAGCAGTCACCTTTTCTCGCCTCTTCCTGTCACATCCCCTCTCTGCCACTATGCTATTTGGAAGCCTCTCTCTGCTGTAGCCCCTACTTCAGAGTGTGAGCCAGCGGCTGCCAGATGACACCTGTCAGCCAGCCTGAGTGGGCACCTGACCTCACAGGCCTGCGCTGGGGGAAGGGCAGCCACAGTGGCCATCTGGCACATTCCAAAGGCTCCTGGCTGGTGGTGACAGGCGCAACCTCCCCCTTTTGGAGGCTTCCAGAGATCCAGGCTCACTCATGGGTCCAACCCCACATTCTCAAAGCCCCAATTGACTCCTGACACCTTCAGCCCAAAGTGGGCCCAGGAGTGCCAAGTCCTGGTTTAGGTACCTCCTGCTGACCAAGTGAGACAGACCACCAGTCCAGCCCTTGGCTCAAGAATGTCAGAGAAGCCCATGCCCTGCTATGGGTGTAGGGGACATAGCTCAGGACTTGTGGTGTTAACAGGGGTGACCTTGGGAGGATAAGTCTGGGACATTTAAGTGCCATCTTCCCCTGCTCTTTTGTGTAGTAACTTTTTGCAGTGTTAAAAGATCAGTGAAGATTCTAGAACAGACATAAAACATGGCTCAGTGGATGAAATTCTGGCAGGGTTAAGTGTGAGTTTGAACCTGAAGCACCTCCATAACTGTCAGGTGACCGTGAAGGCCATCTATAACCCCTGCAAGGGAGACCGAGGCAGAGGACTGATCCCCCAGGGCAAGCTGGTTAGCTAGACCAGCGGAATCATTGAGCTCCGGGTTCAAGTGAGAGACCGTGCCTCAGGAAATGGACTGGAGGACAACCAAGGAAGACACCTGATGTCAACCTGTGGCCTCCAGACACACATACGTGCGTGCCCACATGCTCACTCACTTGTGTACACACACACACACACAC
>PVHP010025085.1:0-25883 GCA_004024765.1 Zapus hudsonius
GTTTTTGCTGTGCCTCATGTTTTGCATTGTGAATGTTCTGTGCCATTATGGGTTTATTTTTGGTATTATGGCTCAGTTGAAAGCTGCGGGGACTTAAGAGTTGAGCTGAACATATTGTGTTTATATCTTGAATGATTATTAGTTTGTGGGGGCCAGGGGCAGACTGTCATGGTTTGATCCAGGTGTCCCCCACAAACAAATGAATGTGTTCTGATAGATCGATCCTCAGCTGATGGCAGTTTGGGTTTTACAACCTCGATGAAGCTGTGTTGTTGGGGGCGGGCTTTTGGGGGTTATAAGCCAGCTTCCCCTTGCCAGTGTTTGGCATACCTTCCTGCCGATGTTTGCAGTGCTGTGGCAGAGGTGATGTCCAGCCCTCTGCTCATGCCATCGTTTTCCCTGCCAGGATGGAGTCTCCCCTCGAGTCCATAAGCCAAATAAACCCATTCCTCTACAAGCCACTTTTGTTTGGGTTCTTTCTGCGCAGTAACTAGAAAGCTGACTGCAACAATAGATGATGAAGAGCTCATCAAAAAAGTCAAGAAAGGAATAAAAATATCCCTGAAGTTTGTTCCCTTGGTGGATTGTTCTTTTAACCAGCACAAAGTGACCTTACTTATCTCCTCTGTTGAATTTTGGTTTGAAGTTCATTTGGTCAGACATTTGAACAGTGACACCTGAATTTTTTCTTTGTTCCATTTGGTAGGAATAAGTCACTTCTGTGTTTGATGGTGAGGTGCATGTCTTTGTATTTTATTTTTTTGAGGTGCATGTCTTTCAGGCAGCAGATAGATGGATCCTGGTTCCTAACCCAATCTGATAGTCTGTGTCTTTTGATTGGGGGATTGTGTTTGTTAATGTTAAGATTTATAAGTGAAGTATGGATATCAGTTTTCACCATTTTCTTGATGTGTAGTGTCATGTTTTCTTATTTCATATTTCCAGTATGTGTTTTTCCCTCTGTGACTTCATGGGTATGTTAATCATTCTCTTTACTCTGAGATTTTTTTCAAGTATTTTCTGGAGAGCTGGTTTAATGATCATCAATTCCTTTAGCCTTTTTCTTTCTTTTATTATGCAAAGTTTTTCTTTCCCCCTCAAATAAGGTAGGTAGATTTTTCTGGATATAGTAGACTTTATCATTCTGATAATATCTGAAGAGCAAGAAAATAGTAATTTATCTAGCTGTTTTAGGACCGTTAGATATTCCTTTTTATTTTTATTTAATGGGAAGTCACACTCATTTCTTGCTATTCTGTTTACATTTAACTTTAAAAAATATTTTTATTTATTAATTTGAGAGAGAGACATCCACAAACACACACACAGAGAAAGAGAAGAAAAGAGGGAAAGAGAATGAGAATAGGCAGGAGGCCTCCTGCCACTACAAAAGGAACTCCAGACTCATGTGCCACTTTGTGCATCTGGCTTTACATGGGTATTGGGGAATCAAATCTGGACTACCAGGCTTTGCAAGCAAGTGCCTTTAACAACTGAGTCATCTCTCCAACCCACATTTAAAAAAATTAATGTCTTTATTATGAATAAGTATATACATTGTATGAACAAATCTTGTGAAGGTGCCCCCGTTTCCCTCCTCTCTGTCCCCTACCCACTGGGGTCCTTCCTCGGTGCATATACTGGATCTGTCCATAGGGTAGGGGTTATGAACTTCACCAGAGATAGCCAGTTTGTATTTTTTTTCTTTCCCCTTTGTGCATTGTTTCTGAGGGAGGCAATGTCTCTGGATATTCTCCCCCACCACGGCTCTTATAATCTTTCTGCCCCCTCTTCCACTTAGTTCCCTGAGTCATGGTGGGTGAAAAAATTTAAGTCTACTTTATTGTTGAGATCTTAAGTATCTCTGGATCTTTGCCCTGGGTTGTGTTGGGTATTGTTGGTGTCTGTCTCCATTGACCTTTCATAGGTTATCAGACTTGCTGTGGTGATAGGTCTTCTGTTTGTCTCTTCAGTTTCTTGTAGGTTTCATTTGGGCCCTGTGTGAAGGCTAGGTATGGCTTGTCTCCTGCCAGGATGTCAGCTATCATCCAATGTCTTGTTGGTGAAATTGGGTTGTCCCAGCTCTATCACTGCCTTCTGAAAATACAAACAATCTCCATCAGAGAGTGGGATCAGTATATGTTAAATAAGACAAACATTGCTATTTTGGCTAGCTTCTAATGGGTGTAGCCTCTCTGTGGCTCTTTGGTGGTGGGAATTTCCCCTAGGAGCCCGAGTTCTTGGTGCCCACAGGATTTTGCCTTGTATCCCAGTTCGAGTTAAGGATTCCTTGTCACTAAGTGGATCTCTTAGCCAGTCAATAAACTGTTAATTACCCTCATTGGTTTAGTGCCACTATTGCACAGATGAGCATTTCTTGACTCCCTGGTCTCTTCCATGTGTGTTCATCATTCTTGTACAACTGTCTATATTGTATATCAGTGGTCTCTGCTTTCTCCAATTATCATTGACCAATTTCCCCTGGCAGCTCATGCAACACCTTCCAATGCTACACATGCTGCCATCTGGAAGCTGGTTACCATTGTAGATCTAGAAGGATCTCTTGGTGTTGTTCAATGACACTCTGATTTCTTCATCATTAGGTCATGCCTTAGGCCTGGGGCAGGTATTCTAGAGCTTTGACAGAAGTCTGTCACATTTTGGGGACCTCATCTTTGTCTTTGATCAGCAGCTCAGTTTTTGATCAGCAGCTCAGTGTGGGAAGGAACCAATAACTGAGACAGGGAGATGCAGGCCTGAGCAATTATTCTTGAGGTTAGGCTTCCTCCCATTCTGTTCATGGCCCCTCTTACTAGGTGGTCCCCACAGCTTCTACAGGAGTTTACTGTATGAAAGTTAGGGTTTTATGGTGTCAATTCATTATTAATTTAGTTTATTGTATGAGTCCCCCACCCTCCCAAACATTTAATTTTTAAAATGCAAGTAAAGTATAAAAGAAGAATCCAGATGTAGTTTAAAATTCTACAATAGGCTGGCTGTGGCACTGCACACCTTTAATCCCAGCACTCCAGAGGCAGAGGTGGGAGGATCCTCTTGAATTCAAGGCCAGCCTGAGACTGTATACATAGCTAATTCCAGGTTAGCCTGAGTTAGAACTACCTCAAAATACCAACAAGAAAAAAAAGAGTCTACAATAAATAAGAGTAATTATCTGTCTTATGTCTTTCCACATCCCCAAATTAGCCCTCTATTCCCCACCCAGACTATCCTTTCTCCGTTTCTTTCAGCAATTATCTCTATAATGTGAAAGTGATATTATCTGGCTGTTTTCTTTTTGCATCACTTTTGGGTAGAGGACTTTCATGTTTTATATTAGATATGGGCTTACTGGTTACTTCCCCTGTCAGCTTTTCCTCTCAGTATAGTTGACGCACTACTTTTTGTTTTAAATTAGTAATCAGAATTTATATAATTAAGACTCTATAAATATTATTTTGATGGAATCAAGTAATACACTATGGTTCTATTTCTTTCCTTGTGTAAATTTATTTTTCCTTTCCTTAATTACCTAGTTTTGTTTTTGTTTTTATTTTTTGAGGTACTGTCCCAATCTAGCCCAGGCTGACCTGAAATACACTATGTAGTCTCTGGCTGGTCTCGAATTCATGGCTGGAATTAAAGGCGTGCGCCACCATGCCCAACAATTGCCCATTTTTAGTCTGAATAATTTTTTATACTTCTTTTCAGAAGAGCCCTCCTACAGCCTCCAATATAATTTAAGCATTCTGTCTGTTTTCCCTTTTGACATTCCTTTCTTCGCTCACTGCTCTTCTCCAGTATGATGGTTAACACTGATTGTGAACTTGACATGACCTAGAGTCACCTGTGAGCCATGATATAGATTATCTAGCATCTGGTTATGCCTGCGAGAGAGTATTGTGATTAGGTTAGTTGAGGTTCCAAGGCAGACCTTCACTGTGGGTTGGCACCATTGCATGGGCCAGGGTACTAGACTGTATAAAGAGGAGAGCCTACCTGAACACCAGCATATCACTGTTTGCTCACTGTGGATTGAATGTGATCAGGACTCCTACTGCCATGTCTTCCTCACCATGAGGGACTGTAAACTAAAATACACCCTTCTTCCCTTAAACTGATTTTTGTAACATACTTTTTCCCAGTGACGATAGCATTGTTAATACATCCAGTCTGGAATGGTTACTCAATAGTTCTGAAGACAGGTGAATATTGTGTTTTAAACTTGTTTTTGACAACTTCCATACATATGCACAATATGCCATGATCATAATCCCCTCCCCCCACCGTTCTCTTTCCTCCCTCCTCCCGGCCCCTCTAATGAATCCCTTCTTTCCCACTAATGCCTATTCTGTCTTGATGCCATCGCTTTTCCCCTCCCCTTATTCTGGCCATGTGTAGGTCACGCCGGCCACTTTGAGGTCATGAATGCCATGGCCACGTTGTGTCTGGAAGACAGCATTGCAAAGCACTCTTCCCCTTTGTTTGGAAGTTACATTCTTTCTGCCACCTCTTCCACAACGGTTCCTGAGCCTTGGAGTGGGTTATACAGATGTCTCACTTAGTGGACATTTCTTTTTTTTTAATTCTTTTTTTATATTTTGTTTATTCATTTTCAAGGAGAGAGAGAGAGAGAGAGAGAGAGAGAGAGAGAGAGAGAGAGAGAGAGAGAGAGAGAGAGAGAGAGAGAGCGCACCAGGGCCACCACTTTGTGGGTCTGGCTTATGTGGGTACTGGGAATTGAACTCAGGGTCTTAGGCATTGGAGGCAAGTGCCTTAACCACTGAGCAATCTCTCCAGCCCTTAGTGGACATTTCTTAATCAATACATATTCTTATCAAAGCATATCTTAGATATCCCAATCAAAAATGAAAAAAAAAAACTAAGCAGAACACATGGCTAATCTCAGACTTGAGGCATAGAGATGTAGACTCCAGTCCTTAATTGGAGGAACTTTAATGGTACAAAACAGTGGAAAGAATTTACAGCTCTTCACCCCTTGAACCTATCACAACATTCTCCCGTGCCTGGTGAAATCTAATTTTATCCCTGAAGTCAAACGCTTTCTAGTCTACCATGGACTTGTAACAGGCAGGTGAAATCTGGGATGGTTGCTAACTAGACTTTGAAGATTAGAGTTTGACAATCATGAAAAATCCATTGTGGGATGCGGTGGAATCTTCATGCCTTTTTTTTTTTTTTTTTTGCAGAAGCAGACAGGCCAAGGTTTTAGTGATGCAATCACTCCCAGGGTGCTGGTGCTTTGAGCTGTGCTGTCTCCTCAGCATCGGTAGGAATGTTACCTTAGTTGAACTGGCTTCAGAATATCCACACCTGATTCTTCATTCCTCTAGATGTTGGTGACTATCCAATAAAATTTTATGAATTCACTTCCTGATAATAAATTTAAATAGCTAAAGGAGGGGGATCTACCTAAGCCTTTTTGGGGCCATGTGATTTCATCTGGAACTGCAGATCCCAGATATGGAATGATTTGATGTTCACCCTGCTAAAGTTTCAATTTTTGCATTTAATCAATCTTTTCTCAATATTTCCTCCCCTCCCCAATTCTTTCCTTTTGTAACAGGAATACTTGCTCTGTGTCATTATATGTTGGAAGTATATCATTTGTGTTTTGATTTTACTGGGCTTATGGTTAAAAGACTGTTTTAAGTCTCAGATGAAACTTTGGATTTTTTTTTTATTCGAGGAAGGGTCTCACTCTAGCCCAGGCTAACCTGGAATTCACTATGTAGTCTCAGGGTGGCCTTGAACTCACGGTGATCCTCCTACCTCTGCCTCCCGAGTGGTGGGATTAACGGCATGTGCCACCACTCCCGGCTGAAACTTTGGATTTTTGAAGTGGTGGAATTGGTAAAAACTACAGGGAACTTTTAAAGTTGGACTGAATGCATTTTGCAGCATGAGATGGCCCTGAGTCTATGGGGAGCAGGAGTGAATTGTGCAGGTTTAAATGTAAATTGTCTCCCATAGGCTCATGTGTTTGAATAGTTGATCCCTACTGAATGACACTGTTTGGGAAAGTTATGGAACCTTTGAGGGTGGAGCCTTGCTAGATGTGATGTCTCACTGGGGCTAAGCCTTGAGATGTTACACCCCTTTCCTACTTAATCTCTCTGCTAATGTGAAGATGTAACACAGGCTTCCTACTCAGACCTGTCATGCTTTCCCCACCAAGATGAAACTTCCCCTCTATAAGACAGAGTTTTCTAGAATCGGAATCAACAGAATGAATACATAGCAAAAGAGTGATTTATTGGATTAACTCACACAATACAGGCTGGGAAGTCCAAAAATTGCTGTCCATAAGCAAGAGCTTGAAGGACATCTTGGCTTCTCGGTCCCTGAAGCTAGATGAGGGCTGGAGAATTGAAAGACCAGGTTATTGCTCAGTCAGTCCACAAGGCTTTCTGCAAATGGCAGTATGGAAAGATCTTCTAGCTGCTCAAGTCTATGAGGCTGGAGTCAGGCTGGGTTCCAGTTCCTCAGAAGATAGCTGAGTAGTCCATGCATCCACGTGCCTGGCAGGGAGAGCCAGGGGAACATGCACCAGTGAGTAGCAGGAGCACCCACACATAAGAAAAGACTCCCAGGTCTCCTAGAGATACGTGTACAGTTTTCCACCAGGTTGCTGACTCCAAAGACAGGGCTCCCTCACTTTCTGGAAACATCTGTACAGACCTGCCCTAGAGAAGGATCTCTTCCTTACTTCCTAATCTGATCAAGTTGACCACAGAACCTAACTGCCACTCCCTGGAACTCTAAGCTAAAATAAATCCTTTCCTTCCATAAACTGATTCTGGTTGAGGATTTTGTCCAGACAATGAGAAAGTCACTGAAACAACTCTCATGATTTTTTGAATAGGACCGAGAATCCCGTTTTTTAACGTTTTTATTGGCTTAGAATTATATACATTAACACAACAATATGCTCAGTATCATAGGTTCTTAGATAAAGCCATTGAATCCATGATGACATTCCCTCTTATGCATTAGTTATTCCCCCCCATGACTATTACATTCTTTTCACCCCCTCTTCCAAAAATATTCCTGAGTCTTAGTGGGTGAGTTTATATTTTGCATAGTTACTAGGTTTTTAAGAGTCTGTAAATTTGTATTTTGGACAATTTTGGGCACCTTGGTGCCTCTCTCCATTGTCCTTCCCCAGGTTATCTGCCTTGCTGTGGGAATAGCTCTTTTGCTCATCATCTCACTTCCTTAGAGGTTGCCTTAGGGCTCTAAATGGTGAGTTTGAGGTGAATGGTCTCCCGCTTGGGTGTCCCCCGTCAAGTCATGTCCCTTTGGTGGAGTTCGGTTGTTCCCTGTTTTCTTTGCTTTCTGAAAAATACAAGCAGAGTCTCCAGCAGAGAGTGAGATTATGATTGGTCAGTTGAGACAAATATTGCTAGGTTGGTGAGCGTTTGGCAGGTGTAGCCTTTCTGAGAACCTATGGTTAATGATGACTTCCCAACATAGATGGGGTTCTTGGTCCCCCTTCAAGGTTGCCTTGGGTCCCCTTACCAGTCAGGGGTTCCCTGCCTTTGATCAGATCTCAAAGCCAATTAGCCAACTGTTGATTAAACACCTAGGTTGGGTGCCACTATTGCACAGATGGGCAGTTCTTGCCTTACTTGTCTGTACCATATAGCAGTGTGTTCTACACTCTCAGGCCATCAGTCTGTGTAACTTGAAGATGCCTCCTCCTCTCTCAGAACATCGTTGGTCTGATTCCCCTGGCAGCTCATGCAACACCTTCTGGCATCACCCAGGCTGCCCATCTGGGAGCTGATTTCATTTCTGGATTCAGCAGGGTTTCTCAGTGTTGTGTGATATCAGTCTGTGGAATCTTCAGCAATAGGGTCTTATCTTTTGCCTAAGGTGGGTATTCAAGGGCTGTAACAAAAATTTGTCTTGATATAGGGACCATGTGGGTCACTCTGATCAATAGCTCATTGTGGTAGGTAACTACTTACTGGGTCAGGGAGCCAAAGGTCAGTGTCCTTTGTACCATAGGTACGCTTCCACCCCCTGCCCCCCCCCCTTTGGGGCCCTATCTACCTCCAGAACTTTTTGTACAGAAGATAGGATTCTATGGAGTCAGATTATTGTTAGTTTAGGTTTGTGTACGTCTCCCCCCTCTGTTGCTTCCACACCTGCCCCCATTTCCTTCTGTCCCCTTTGCCTTTTACCTGAATCACTAGGCATATTTACTTACAGTTCGTTTTAACCTGATTAGGGGCCACCAATAAGACAGAATATGCGGTGCTTGTCTCTCTGTTCTTGTGTGAGTTTACTGAGTATGATCTTTTCCAAATCCATCCATTTTTCTTTGAATTTTGTTATGTCATTTTTCCTATTTGCTGAGTAGAATTGCATGGTGTATATGTACCACATTTTTTATATCCATTCATCTAGCAATGGGCATTTAGGTTAGTTCCAATTCCTAGCTATTATGAATTGAGCCACTATAAACATGGTTGTGCAGGTGTCTCTGTGCTGAAAAAGGAGTCTTGAGGATAGATGCCCAGTAGAGGGTTAGCTGGGTCAACTGGTAGTTCTATATCCATCCTGTTCAGAAGCCTCCACACTGCTTTCCATAGCGGTTGTACAAGTTTGCATTCCCACCAGCAGTGAAAGAGGGTTCCTTTTTCCCCACATCCTCGCCAACATCTATTGTTGGTAGATTTTTTTAAATGATTGTCAGTCTTAGTGGTGTGAGATGGAATCTTATTGTTGTTTTGATTTGCATTTCCCTTATAATTAATGATGTTGAACATTTTCTTAAATGAGAATTGGTCATTTGTATTTCTTCCTCTGAGAATTCCCTGTTGAGCTCAGAGGCTCATTTTGTGAGAGGGTTGTTTGATATTTTATTATTTAATTTATTGAGTTCTTTGTAAGTTCTAGATATTAGACCTCTATCTGTGTTACAGGTGGTAAAGATTAACTCCAAGCCTGATGGTGGTATATTAGCTTTGAGTATGGTAAGTTTGTCTGTATAGAAACTTTTTAGCTTGATGAGTTCCTATTGGTTATGTGATTGCTGTACTTCCAGGTTTACTGGAGGTTTGTTCAGGAAGTTTTTCCCTACTCCTATTTCATATAGAGTTCCCCCTATTTTTTCTTCCAGGACTTTCAGAGTTTCAGGTCTTGTGTTGAGGTTTTTTGATCCATTTGTAGGTGATTTTGGTGCATGGTGAAAGGACTGGGTCTATTTTCATCTTTTTACAAGTATTTATCCAACTTGTCCAGCACCATTTGTTGAAGATGCTATCTTTACTCCAGTTAACATTGTTGGTATTTTTATCAAATAGTAAGTAGCTATAATTGCTTGAGTTTAGGGCAAGGTCTTCAATTCTGTTCCATTGGTCTATCTCTCTGTTCTTATGCCAGTACCATGCTGTTTTTGTTACAATGGCTTTGTAATATATCTTTAGATTGGTATGGTGATACCTCCCGATGAGCTCCTTTGACTAAGGATGGCTTTGGATATCTGAGGCCTTTTGCCTTTCCAAATAAATTTGGAAATTACTTTTTCTATGTCTACAAAGAGTGATGCTGGTATTTTTATTGGCATGGCATTGAATCTGTATATTGTTTTTGGGAGTATTGCCATTTTCACGACATTAATTCTACCTATCCAGGAGCATGGAAGATCTTTCCATCTTTTTGTGTCATCCTCAATTTCTTTCTTCAGTATTTTTATGTTTTCATTATACAAGTCATTCACATCCTTGGTTAGTGTTACTCCAAGGTATTTAATTTTTTTTAGACTATTGAGAATGGGACTTTTTCCACTGATTGCTTTTTCTGTGTGCACATCATTTGCATACAGGAAGGCGACTGATAATGGCAGATGGCGGGAGCTTGGGGTGGGGGAGGGGGCTCTCCCTTCCTCTGTGGAGCAGAGAGCCATAGGGAACCTGGTCTGGGCTGGTGCGGGAGCTGGGGAGGGCGTGTGCCTTGGGTAGGGGCCTGCTGGGGTCCGAGATCTGGATCCCAGCTGGATTCTTAAACCTTTACCTGGAGTGTCCTGGAGAGGCTGCTACTCGTCTGCCATCTTGCTCCGCTCCCTCTCCCCTATTTTTTTTCTTTTTTTTTTAAATTTAATTTAATTTTTTAAAAATTTATTGTCCATAATGAGTTACAACATTTAGTGGGCAAACAATGAGTTGTTATCCCCAATTCCCCGCTGTCCTCCCCTCCCCCCTCCACTGGATAACCTCCTCCATGGGTCGTCTGGATCATTCCTTGTGACAGGGGACCATGGATAGCCTAGTATTCAGCCAGGTTCTACTGGCCGTGCCTCTGGATAATCTCCCCCACCATGGCTCTCACAATCTTTCTGCCCCCTCTTTCGCATAGTTCCCTGAGTCGTGGTGGATGAGTATTAAGGCTGCTTTAAGGTTGTGAGCTTAGAGGTCTTTGTGTCTAAGATCTTTGGTTTCTGTCTCACTGGCTTATCCTGTGTTGATTGAATGGCTGTGGCTGTGGGCCCTTTGTTCATCCCGTCATTCTCTGCGGGGTTCCATTTGGATCCTCCACGATATGACTGTGGTGGCTCCTCTCTTGCCAGAATCTCAGCTATCGGCCTACAGTCGGTTGGTAGGGTTAGATGGGCCCCAGCTCTCTCGCTGCATCTGCCTCAGGCGAGTGCTGGTCCTCGATGGAGGCTTCCACTGGTGAGAATCCTGTGCTGGGAGGTATCTGCAGCTCAGAGTGTGACTGCAGCTTATGTCCACGACCTGGATCCCTGCTGAAAACCCTGACCCTTGTTTCCCGAGGGACGTGGCGTGTCTGCTAGTCAGCCATCTTGAACCGGAAGCCCTATTTTTTTTTTCAATGAGATTTCTTCTGTAAAAATTTTTATGTGCATTATTTGCCTACTTTTCTTTTGGGCTCTTGTCTATTTCTCTTTTGTTGTCTTCTTTGCATTTATTCTTTTCTTTGTTGCGACAGGGTTTCCATGCATAGGTTAGCTTGGCCTGGAGCTAGCCAATATGTCTAGTTGCTCTTGAGCATTCCCCTCTATTTTAGCATCTTTTAAAAATTAATATCTTTATTATGAATAAGTATATACATTGTATGAGCAAATCTTGTGAAGGTGTCTCATTTCCTTCCTCTCTGTCCTCTACCCACTGGGGCCCTTCCTTGGTGTGCATCCTGGATCTGCCCATAGGTTAGGGGATTATGAACTTCACCAGAGATAGCCAGGTTTTTTTTCTTTTTCATTTTCTTCCCCCTGTGTGTTGTTGCTGAGGGGGTCGATATCTCTGGGTATTTTCCCTGACCATGGCTCTTACATTCTTCCCAACCCCTCTTCTGCTCAGTTTCCTGAGTCAGAGCATTCCCCTCTTGAGTGTTGGGATATAAGAATGTACCATTATGCCAAGCTCTAAATGTCTATTTGGATATAATTAATTAATATATTATAAAAATTTATTGTGAATGACACAGATATCTCTATTTCTTGCATTATATTTTTATGGAATGTTGACTTTTGAAATCCTGGTAATATAGTTATATTTCTATGTCTTCTTTCATGGTTTTTGTTTTCTTTGTTGTGTTAAATAAATTGCAATATTTTCTTTCAGAAGTTTTAAGGTTTATTTTATATTAAAATACTTACATAGAATTATTTTTGTGCTTGCTCTTCATTTATATTTTTATTGCCTGTATGGCTAATTTCCCCAAGAAAAATAATGCAAACAGTCTGCTTCTTAAAACCGATTGGGATGGTCACAGAAAACTAAGAAGAAGGCAGAAAGATTTTTCCATACATTCATTTGTCTCCATCATTGTCAACATTCTCCAGCAGAGGGGTAGGTTTGTTATGATTGGTGAGTCTATATCAACACATTATTAACACCAGAACCCTCAGTTTACAATGGCTTTTACCTGTGGTATTGTGCAGTGCTTGAATTTGGACAAATGAATGTATAATAATGGTGTCATACAAAATGATCTCATTGCTTTAAAAATGAGATCCTTATAATTCTCTTTATCCTCCCCTTCCTTTCCATAATGAATAACCCTCCTGTATCCCCTCTTTTGTGGGGAGACTTAAGAATATACTACTATGCCCAGCTCTGATTGTTTTTAAACATAATTATTATATATACATATATATTTTAAATATTTTATTTATTCATTTTCAAGCAGAGAGAGAGAGAGAGAGAGAGAGAGAGAGAGAGAGAGAGAGAGAGAGAGAGAGAGAGAGCACACTAGGGCCACCACCTTGTGGGTCCTGGGGAATTGAATTCCAGGCCTTAGGCACTGGAGGCAAGTGCCTTAACCACTGAGCCATTTCTCCAGCCCCATAATTATTATATTATAAATATTAATTTATTATGGATAATCTTTTTACTGCCTTCATAGTGTGTCAGTTCTAGAATGTCATCTAGTTGGAATCAGAGAGTATGTAGCCTTTTCAGGTTTATTTTCCTCCACTTACTAATATGTACATACATTTTTTTCACAAGCCATTTCTTTTAAGCGTTAAATAACAAAGCATTATGTGAAGGCACCACACTCCAATCATTCATTTACTTAGTGGAGAATATCTTGATTGCTTCTCAGTTTGCTCAATTCTGAAAAGAGTGGCTATAAACATCTGTGTACAGGCTTTTGCATGAACAGGAGTTTTCGCATTACTTGAATAAATCCCAGGGAGCATGTGTGATGCCTGGTTTTATGGGAAGTGACAAACTGTCTTCTAAAATGCCTGTAGTATTTTGCATTTCCGTGGGCAGTCAAAGAGGATTTCTGTTGCCCTCCACCCTTTGGTCCTGTCTATGTTTTAGACTTGGGGTTTTAAAGGAGTGTGTGGTTGTATTTCGTTTTAATTCGCACTCCCTGATAGTATATAATGTTGAAAATATCATTCGCCTTGGCCATACATATGTTCCTTGGTGTGGTATCTCTTCAGATGTTTTTCTTATTTTTAACCTGGGTTGTTCCTTTTCTCATCGTTAATTCACATTAGTGTTTAGGAATATATTTTGGAAAACAGACCTTTGTCATATATGTCTTGCTCAAATGTGTTATTCTAGTCTCTTCCATTCTAATTGTCTTTTTGGGGGGGGATAATTTTAGAAAAGGAAGAATATATTTTGTTTTTCTGAAAATAATATATATGTATAAAATACATTCGTGAATTTTATTTCACTGAGGTTTCAAATTATTTGAGTGTTTTAGCAGTTTCCAGAGAAACAAAAGAAGCTAGTAGTATATTACAGAGTCCTCATTTTAAGTGGCTGTAAAACATTATTAATAATTTCTTTGAGAGCTTAGGCTTATATAATTTTCAGTAATATGATAGATTGGAGATTTGATTTTGTGGGAATATATTGGATAGTTCAGTGAATGGCCATCCTTCCTTAATTCTTTCTGCTAAAACTGAGAACAAATTAAATGAACATAAGATTGTGGTACCCTATGTGGTTATTTTTACAAGTACTTGCTGTCGATTTTACATATAAACTATCTTGCTTTTTAAGTTACAGTGTATGTTGACACATTGATAAATTCCATGAAATCACTGTTGATGTTTTAAAATACATGGTAGAACAGCCTGTAAATTGTGGGTTGTCACATCTGAATTTTATTCCTAACTGTACTAGAATTTTACTAACTAGAAAGGTCATCTACATCTTTTCCATTGATTGACCAATATCCCTTGGCTCACATATAGGTTAGAATTAAAGGGATTTAACTTTTATAAACACGTCTATAAAATAAACCTTAAACTGTGGGGAAATCCCTTATATCTCATTAATAATACATACACATTATATCCAAGTATTTTTTTGTTTGCTTGTAACCTTTCCACCAAGACCTTTTGAATTTCCAAAAGTTAATGATGTCCTAAAAATAAAATTTTATTGTATTCTAACATTTGAATTTGACCTCAATTTACTTTACAGTAACAAATGGCAACCCCGGTCTGCTAAGTGTAATTAATTGGCTTCAATATCACAAGCACTACCCCAAAGGAAGGCAGTCTGTCCAGTGGGGCATGACCAAGAAAGTATCACAGGAATCTTCTTCCAACTGCATTACTCCATGTAAAGGCTAGGAGTCTGCATTCACAGCAAGTCCGTTGATGGATTGAGGAATCATTTATGTGGGAAAAAAATCTTTCCTTTTTCCTCTCTTCTCTCTTCTTTTCTCTACTCCTCTTCTCCCCTCCCCTTCCCTCTCCTCTCCTCTCTCTCAGCATCCATACCTTAAACAATAGGTCAATATATATAATAAAACATTTACTATTTATAATTTATAATATAAATATTTAATATTGATATTAATTTATATATAATATTATATAATATATATAATATTTATAAAATATACATTTTATTTATTTATATCTATAAACTATATTTAAAATCTATTTTTAAAATCTATTTTATTTATTCATATTTATAAAATATATTTATAAAATATATATAGTATGAATTATATTTATGATTTTAATATAGAATATATTTATATTTATAATATAATATTTATAATATTAATTTATTTATAACATTATTTTATTAATATTATAATATTAATAGAAATATCTGTGTCATTCATAATAAATTAATATTTATAAAATATTAATTATGTTTAAATAGACAATTCAAGCTGGGTATAGCGGTACATTCTTATGTGCTACCACTCAAGAGGGGACTGCTCAAGAGCAAACTAGACATGTTGGTTCGCTCCAGACTCTAACAAGTGATAAATCAACATTAATAGAAGATGGTATTTATTTTGTTTTTATTTCCACATACCCAAATCTTCAATCTCTATCTTACTATTGAAAATGCCATAAGGCTAACCTCTCATACAAACTATTAATACTTAATAGCCACTGATTATTTTTTTGGGAGGGAAGAATGGGAATGAGGAATCTTTTTCCAATATACTACAAGAGGCAGAAATGATATGCTGCGGGTAATGAAAATGATGGTGACGCTGTTAGGACTTCCTTCATTTTATGCTTTCCTTGGCTTTACTTTATATCCTGACTGATGACCTGACCAGTGGGTTACAGGTGCTTACATTTCATGACAATTTCAGACAAGAGAATTTGAGTGGGTTTTCCATGATTCTGTTGTGGAACATGATATGAAGTACTTCAAATCCTCTCCTGCACTTCAAAATTTCCACCTAACTGATTTCCAACATTAATAAGAGAAATGCAGATTAACATAGTCGATATTGAAGTAGTCCTAAAGTCCTAAATCTTTTTTTTTTTTTTGAAGTAGGGTCTGGCTCTAACCCAGGCTGACCTGGAATCACTATGTAGTCTCAGGCTAGTCTCAAACTCACAGCAATCCTCCTGCCTCAGCCTTCTGAGTGCTGGAACTGAAGTCATATACCACCATGCCCCGTTCTAAATCTTAAAGAAAGTAACATGGCAGGCTTCACAAAACCAGGTTTTGACAGAAATACACACAGCTGATCTAATGCGATGCTTATTTTTGTCCACTCCCCTCTTGGTTCACTGGAGTCACTTTTTCTTTAGGTATTTCTATTATTATTATTTGTACACATATTAGTTATAATTAACCCTATTCCTCTAATAATTCTCTTGACAGTATCTTTCAAAGAGAATTAGAAGCCCATGTTTTAGTAGTTTGGAATTCTATTTTAAGACAGCGACAACATAGAGGAACTTTTCTGGGCTTTTCATCTACCGAGGATCAGTCCTCAGTCTAAGAGACCAAAAAGGGCTTCGAGGGCTCCTGTGAGGAAGAGCTAAGGGAAGAGAGGCAAGTCAGCAAGTTAAAATCTTACACCATTAATTAACTCATGCCTATGGTGAACCCTCAGGTAGTTAAGTTTGAGAACAGAGAAAAGAAAGGTCGAAAGAACACATTTCTGGCTAGCTCAAGCCCAGTGCTCACTATGTGAACTTATAGAAGCACAACTTCTCTGTCATTATCACAAATACACTCTTACCTACCTTAGAGGCTGCTGTGAGGATTCAGTGACGTGTATCTAGTGGTATTTAGCACATCACTGGCTTATGATGTATTCTCTCTACATGAATCACTTCTCACTTTCCTTTTTCCCCCCATAGTTCTGCCCTATGTGGAGGGCTTTGAGGACGAATAACAGTAAACATTTTTTAAAGTCTTATGAGTGGTCTAGTATTAAGTCATATATACATAACCCTCCCCTTGGTGACCCTGTGTATATTGTAAGTGTGTGTCTTTGTAAAAGAAAAAAAATGATGCCGTGTATCACATCTACTAAATAAGATACAGGCAAAAAGGACCATTTAAAAACAACTGGTGAGGATGCAGTGCTTAGTTTTAATAAAACAAGATTCTGGATGAATAGAAGGTGGAAACCAAACTAATGGTTCCAAAGGTCACGATAAATGAATTAGGAAAGCAATCAAAATGGCTTAGCGGGGCATCGCTGTCATTCTTCATCTTAATGAATTTCCTAAAGAGTAAATCAAGGGAGAAAGATGAAAGTAATTATTGACTGTGTACCTAGTATTGGAGCTGCTGGTGTCTCTAAGGAATGCATTTCATAAAGCCAAACTGTAGGTGGATATATATATATATATATATATATATATATATATATATATCACATAGCTGCTGAAAGCTAGCACACTATAGATCATGTTTACATAGGCAGTGTATGAATGCTTAGTTTAATGAATATGTTATGTAGAACTCTAGTCCTTGTCACACTCGTCAATTTATTGAGTGATTTTTTTTTCCATTGGAAGGGCTATGGAGAACATGTCTGTAACTATCAGAGGCTTCCATGTCTACCATTCCTTGCAAAAGAGGGGACATTTAATTCCCATGCTTTTCACTGAACAGCAGAAAGGATAGAGGGGGAAATGTTCCAAAAAGAAAGAATATTTCACAATATTATTACCGCTAATGCTGCGCCTAGAAGCCATAAATTATTACCAAAACATTTCTGTGCCAGGGGTAGGATTCCTTTCAATGAGTTACTGGTCAGGGAGGTGCTGATGTCTGTCCCCAAAACATTACAGGCTATTGCCAAAGATCTTGGTTGCTCACCAGAACTAGGTAGTATTAGAACTAGAGCGTACTCTATTGCTGAAGACCACATATGCTTGGGCTGCAGGTCACTGAGAAATCAAGCTGGAGCTGAGCTGGAAGCCTCCTCCCTGTTGACTAGCTGCCAGGATGCTCGAAAGAGCTGTGTAGCCTGTTGGGGGAGAAAAGTCACCAATGATCTTAATCAGCAGTGGACCCTGTAAGCTTTGTGATTGGCCAGTGAGGTGAAATGTAACCACTACTGTAATGGTGGCATGTCCATTACAGGGGATACCAGCTGCTCTCTGAGTGGACTTGAGGCCCAGTGTATGGGAAGAAATTCCTGCCTGGTACTGACTAAAAACCTAATCAAAAGCCTATGGCTGGGGAGGTCATAAGCCCTAGGGGAAAACTACTACTGTTCTCTGGCTAAATGGATATGTTATGCCCATAAATCTGCCCTCTAACTACATATGCCAATGCCCATAAATTAATGCTACTCTCATTTGCTTTCCAATACTGTCTTCCAGACACAAAGAGGCCATAATACTTATGATTTCACAGTTTCTGACCTGCATAACAGGAGAGGAAAAAATGACATCAAAACAGAAGAGAGATTGGTTGGAAAGAAGGAGGGATTCAGTGGAGGGGAGATAGGGGGTGACGGGAGAATATTATGATCCCGGTGAATTGTCTGTATGTCCAGAAGTTGTCAGAGAAAAGTTACAAAAAAAGAAACATAAAAAAATGCCATTTCCTACCTGAGATTCTGGCAAGAGAGGAGCCACCACAGTCATAACGTGGAGGATCCATATGGAATCCAGCAGAGAATGACGGGATGAACGAGGGACCCACAGCCACAGACATTCAATCTATACAGGATAAGCCAGTGAGACAAAAATCAACGATCTTTGACACAAAGACCCCAAAACTCACAACCTTAAAGCAGCCTTAATACTCATCTACCACGACTCGGGGAACTGAGCAGAAGAGGGAGCGGAAAGATTGTGAGAGCCGTGGTGGGGGAGACTATCCAGAGGCATGGCACCCTTCAGTATCAACACGCTTGGGCCAGGAGGACCAGGTTGAGTACTAGGCTATCCAGGGTCCCCTGCCACAAGTACTGATCCAGACGGCCCACGGAGGAGGATATCCAGCTGATTGGAGATGGGGAGGGGGGCATTAGGGGATTGGGGATAACAACTCATTGTTGGCACACTGAATAATGTAACTCATTATGGAAATAAACATATATTTAAGAAAAAAAGAAAAAAAAGAAAGAAAATTTTAAAAAATGCCATTTCCATGACAATGATATACATGGAGAGTTTGCTGGTGCAGATTTTGTTAGCACCAATCCAATAGGATACAATTTATTATTTTTTTTTACAGTGCTGGGAATTGAGGCAGGGCCTCATACACACTGAAGATCACTCCAAACACACCTTAGGGCTGGACCCCAGTATCTGCCACTAATGGCAAGCCTCCTTGTAGCAGGGATCTGCCTGCTAGGGGCTCAAGTAGGAAGTTAATCAAAAATGACTAATTCTAAAAAAAAAAAAAAACACTAATTCTATGGGGCTATACATTCAAACTAACACATTCAAACCACCACACAACATCTGGTCTAGTTTTGTGGCATGGATATGTCCAAGGGAATTAAGGATACTAGATTAAACATTAAAAAAATTTTTAATTCAAAAAACTTTAAAAAATGTTTTATTTTTTTTTAAGGTCACAGTTTTATATGGCCCAGGTCGGTCTGCCTCAGACTTGCTTTGTAGATGAGAATGACCTTGTACTTCGTGAACTCATCTACCACCTGAGTTTTGGGACTGTAGGCATATGCCACAATTCTGGGTCTTTGGCAGTGTTGAGGACGAAACTTAGTGCTCTGTGCCTGCTAGGCAAGCGCTGTACCTACTGAACTATATATACCCCTACTCCTGTGGGAGTACACCAGAGGGCTGTGGCTGCCAACTTCTCTGGGATCCCAGGCTGCAGACATTTGGCTATTTTTTCAAACTGCCTCCTTAAAAAAACGAGGTGATAAATATCCTTGCATTTTGGCTAGTATTGACACAAACCATAGAGCTTTGCCTTTAAGTTCAAGAACTCTAGGTTTGATGCTGAGCTGGCCTAAGGAAGGTTGAGTCAACATACCTTCTATGTAAGTGTGATAGTTATAGCAGATGTGTGTCTCCAGGGCGCCTCGAGGCTTGCAGATACACCTGATATTTACAGTGCCTCATACTGTCTGCCATTAGGTTACGTCTAGACAGAAAACATGCTTGAAAGAAGAGTCAGTCCCAAACTTAGCCATTTTGATTTCAGAATTGAATCAACTGTAATCAAATAGGTCTATTATTGTCTAAGACACAAAATGACCCTCGCTTATAAAAAAATAAAAAAGAATTATTTTGAAAAAGGTCAGTTCTGTTTTACTATGTGGCCAAGATCTGAAATATTTGTCCTTTAAGCTCTTTGCACCCAAAGAATAATTTTACAGGGATGGTCATTACTTCTTCCTGTTGCTTCCAATAGAGTCAGGACTGGGAGGAGGGGGCTGGAGAAATGGCTTAGTGGTTACCTGAGTTTGATTCCCTAGTGTCCATGTAAAGCCAGATGCACGTGTTGTTGGCACGTGTGTCTGGAGTTCTTTGCAGTGGCTGGAGGCCCTAACACCCCCATTCTCTGTGTCTGCCTCTTTCTCTCTCATACAAACAAAACAAAACAAACAAACAAACAAAAAACAGAGTTAGGACCATCATATAGGCTCAGGACAGAAAAAGATTGCACTTTTTGGTTTCTAAAAATCTTTCCAAATTGTGTTCTCTTTAGCCAAGGTGAAAACTATAGCTTGTTAATTAATTGCTATGAAGACCATGTCATTAATCCTGTCAGACGTGTAGCTGGCTGTCTCTTCACAAGATTAGCGGTTTCTTTTGCTGAGCAGAGCGTTTTAATTTCATGCAGCCTCATTGATCAATTCTTGACACTGTTTCCTGACTGATTAGTCTTTTTTGGAAAATTCTTCACTATATTGAAGTGTTTTCCGTATTTCTTTTCCTCCAACAGTTTTAGACCATTTGGAATTGGTTTTTGTACAGGGTAAGAGATCCAGTTTCATATGTAGATATGTAGGTATGACATTAGAATGAAACTGACTGGGGGGATGAAGAAGATTAATGGGAGGGGAAGGAGAAGGGGAAGGAAGGAGATACAGAGTAGAACTGTATACATCTATGAAAATGTCCTGTATACATTGTCCCATGTACATAAGTATATGCCAATTAAATAGCACCTTGTTCTTTCTTTGGATTCTTAAGTATGACAAGGATACAAAATGAGAACTTCACTTAATTTTGTTTGCTGATATATGTATACACACATACACACATATACATATTATAGCAGATCATATTTTTTATTTCCTCTCCCCTGTTCCTGTTTCCCGGGGGCTCTTCTTAGTGGGGTTATGGAATTCACTGTGGGATCCTGAAGGCTTCTTTTTGAGGTAGCATCTCACGTTAGCCCAGGCTGACCTGGAACTCATTCTGTAGTCTCAGGCTGGCCTTGAACACAGTGAGTGATCTCTGCTTCCTGAGTGCTGGGATTAAAGGTGTCACCATTCCTGGATTGTTTGCTGATATCTAATGAAAAGTTTAATAATATTTTTAATCATTTAACAACTTCTGTCAAGTGGTCAGACATTTTGAACACTGAATATATCTTGCTAGAGGAGAATATAAAATTATTTATTTTCTAATTATTGTGGGAGCATATTAATAGGATATTAAGATATATGTATATGTATACTTATAGAAGAAGAATTATAGTCCATGTGATTACACCGTAGATTTCTTCTTGGTAATGACATTAAATCCATCTGATGCAATGACTTATAGCTGTAATCCCATCACTTGGAAGGGAGAGGAGGATTTCAACTTCAAGTTCAGCCAGGGCTACAAAGTGAATCCTCTCAAAAAACAAAAACAACAACCATTTAAATCCAGATGTTTGAAATAACTGGAATTGAAACATTCAGATATAGAGTTCATAGTTTGATATTTTAACTCCATATTATTACTTTTGGATTTCACAAATTGAAATGGTTGAGAAATTTATGAGAAAAAACTGTAATGAAATTTTGACCATTTTCAGTGAACTCTTAACAATTTTCATATACCTTGATTGGAATTATGTTCCATGATGAGAGCAAAGGTTAATTTAGTAGAAAATTGGGAAGAGCTACCTTTGAATCCAGATGGCTTTATTGACAACCTACATTTACATGGGTTGAGTTGTTTTTCCATTTTCTCACTGAAAAATGGGAGCAATAATTAGTAACCTCCCCAGGTAAGAGTGGGATGGAATCAGAAAGCTAATCTACTAGCGGGAATACAGGAGAGATATGCTACACATTTCTTTATAAATACAGGCAGGGCTGCCACAGAACAGGGACACAGTAGATGGACAGATGCCCTGGGTGACCCTGAATGACATTTCCAATCTTGTCTTCTCTAACAATGGGTCACAAATGGTCATTGGCCACCACACTGTTCTCATTCATGTCCTATGCTACTGGGTATTTGGGTATGTACTCTGGGTCTTCAGGGCATGCTCCCTGTCTTCTAAGCTTACCTGCCTCAGAGGGCTGCTTTGCAGGTAAATTAAGCAGTAACTTAGAACAGTGTTCTGGAATTAAGCTCTTCTATATTTTAGTTATAATTTTTGTCCAATTGTTCATCTTGGGCTGGATCAGTCACCTTCTTTCTAGTCCTTTCTGAGCACAAAGTTCCCTGAACGTCTGTGAAAAATACAGGCAGGTTCAGAGTAAAAATGTGAGTCATGATATTTAAATTAAAATTACATTAAAAACGACCTTTGCTAGATGAGATACCGTTATCCACATGACAGACATACCATGTACAATAACACGTTGATAAATGAGATAGTTTCTTAGTTTATCACTGGTTATATTTACTTCGGCATACTTTTCGTATTTTTTAAAGTTTTGAAATCAACTTGTATACACATGTACAAAATATCAAAATTTAAAGGAAAAAAAAACCTGCAGAGAAAAAGCACTCATGCACAATCAGATTTTCTTCCTTGTTCCCAAAACAACTCAGTTTGCTTCTAACAAGAACATCAGAGAAAATTTCTTGCCGAGGAAGAGTGACCTTTAAAAGGAAATACCTGACAGCCAGATAAACGGCACGCCATTTACAGAGGGATTTGGTGGAATTTACTCCATCTATTTCCCTGGCCTCTAGAGGGAATTATTCATTCTAGAAGGGCACCGCTGATTGAAGGGAGACACTTGGATTAAAAGAGACAAGGCTTTGAACTGTGCTTATGGGGGAAAAGTCTAGATCTCTGCATTGTGATCTGTCAAGGGAGGTGGTTAGACTAGATTACTTTAAAGGAGCTTTTGGGTCAAACAGAGGATCACTTCTTTGTGAGCTGTGCTATGTCTTGAGGATGCCCAAGAAATTGTGAGCTCACTACCAGCCTGAAAACACTTGGGTAGGAGAGTCCAGGAACTTTGCTTGCCTGGTTCTTAGACCCTCAGTACAGTATGTATAAACAAACATGAAATCTTACTCCAATAATCAATGAATATGTTTTCAGATAACTAAGTATAATCTATTATTCAAATCATATACTGAAAAGAGATTTCTTAGAATCAATGGCACCAGATGCCACATATAAAATCTCCATAAACCCAACATGGTGGCACACGCCTTTAATCCCAGCACTTGGGAGGCAAAGATAGGAGGATAATTGTGAGTTTGAGGCCATCCTGACACTACAGAGTGAATTCCAGGTCAGCCTGGGCTAGAGTGAAACCCTACCTCAAAAAGCAAACACACACAAAAAAACCCATCCCCCCCAAAAAAACCTTGATAGATAATTCCTATGGACTGCCTGCCTTGCACTGTGCCAAGCACATGAGAGATTTTATGATGAAGATTTCACCAGAATGTGGTGCTATGATCACTTCTTGAGGATAAGGTTTGAGGGTTGTGGTTTCAAGATTTAAGCACTGGTTCTGAGGCATACTTACATTCACAATCGACATGTAACAAACCTTCCTCCAGGAGGCATCCTCTTCATTGGACTTCCTCATAAAGCAGGAACAAAGGATCTGAGAACACTACGAAATCGTACTGTGTTAAATGTTTTAAAGATTAAGCTGGATTGGGATGAGAAGACGGATTAGCAGTTAAAGGTGTTTGCTTGCAGAGCCTGCTGTTCAGGTTTCTGTTCTCTAGCACCCATGTAAAGCCAGATGCAGCCACAGGAGGCCTTGGTGCACCATCTCCCACTCTCCCCCTCTGTCCCTTGAACCAATTAATACATACATATATAAATAAAAATGTTAAAAATTTAGCTATATTGTGATCTATAGGATATATTGATGAGATTGCCTAACCTAAACAAAGTTTTGTTGGCACACATGCATGTGAGTGTGTGTGTGATGATATGTAGTGTGTGTGTGTGTGTGTGTGTGTGTGTGTGTGTGTGTGTGTGTGTCTGGGCACATGTGTTCAAAGGCCAGAGGAGAATGTTGGTGTTTTCACTTGTAGTTCATCCAAACGTTGCCTTGAGATGGAGTCTCTCAGCCCAGAGCTGTTGTCTTGGTCAGCAAGCCCCAGTGATTATTCTCCAGTTTCTCCTCTCCCACAGCACTGGGGTTATAGGCATGAAGGGCCGCATCCAACGTTTTACATGGGTCATGGGGATTTGAACTCAGGCAGTCTTGGGCCCTCTTCAGCTTTTCAGCTTTTGCAGCAACCACTCTTACTCACCGAACCATCTCCTCAGCCCTCCCCACAACTCTGAAAAACGTTTTTATAATACATCACTTTAGGGTCTAAGGATGTGGCTTAATGCTAGAGTATTTGTCCAACATAGACAAAGCCCAATACCTGGTCATTCTTCCCCACTCAGAGATTGCATTTTACCTGCCTGAGATACAGTGAGAAGCAAGTAAGACCATTCATTTAGAAGTACTTAGAGATCTGAAACGGCTTTTGAAAAATGTAAAGTTTCAAAATGAAGGAAAAAGCAGGTTGAGGGTATTTCCTAGATTTGGAAGGATTTGTAGCTGTAAGAAAGTGTAATGCTTATTTCATAAAATTTACCCATTTGTAACAGAAGGGAAACAGACTTCAGAGGTTAAGTGGCCATTCAGAAAGACAGCATTGACCAGCAGGTAACAGAAAGCTGATAGCCAGGATTCTGAATTCATGGACCTGCAGCTTTTCACTAGTTAATATAAAAATTTATATTAAAAAGGTTAAGAAACAGAAAGGAAAAGAGAGGACCTGCACCAGTGTACATCAGAGGACACTCACTCACATTTGTCCTCAGAGATTTCAACTAAATAACTGATGGTCATGTTGTATGGGGGAACCACACTGAAAAACAACCCTTCGCTTTAAAAGTCTTTGTGTGTGTGTGCATGTTTGTGTGTGTGTGTGTGTGTGTGTGTGTGTGTGTGTGTGTGTGTGTGTGTGTTGTATGTGCCATAGTAACCAGCTTGTTGGAGGCTACATGTGCCAGGCAGGCTGACCCATGAGATTCCTGGGAGTCTCCATCTTCCATCTCTTTTATAGACATAAGTTACAGTACTGGCTGTAGGCAGGTTCTGGGAATCTGAACTCATGTCCTCACACTTACAAGGTAAAATTTAATCACTATCTTCCCAGCCCCCAGCTGTCTTTATAAAGCAGTGGAAATACAAACCTAAATGTGGGAATCATTTTACCGTTATCTTTAAGACGGTGGCTTTTGTTTTATCATGGGAGACTTTGGACAAAAATTACATTTATTCACCTTCATTGAGTTAGCCTGCATTTCTTACACAACACGATTTGCTGGTAATGAACAAGCTTTTGATGTAGTAATAATGTAAGTCCTCATTTTGCCACCTTCTTAGTGACTACTGCGTGCACACTCTTGTACTAGTGTATATATTTCAGCCCAATCGTCGAGTAGTTTCAATGTATTTTCTTCTTACAGATGCAACTTTACATGAAATACTTGAGGATTTCTTAGTTAATAGGGTCCAGAAGAGACTTTATAAGCTCAGAAAGATGCAAAAAGCCTGCTGATGTTGTAAGCAGATGTCTTTAGGATGACCTGTATTTTCCAAATTTATGCACAGATAATTAGCATTGGTATTCATTGTGCTCAAGGAGTCTTTGCAGTGGGGATGGTGTGAGAGGAACTTGGCAGTCTGGCAAATTAGCAGATGAACATTGTGAGAGATAAGATGGACGGGAGGAGAAAATTAAGAAGGATCTATTGTTCTTACAACTTTTATACATATTCATTTGAAAACCTTTAGAAGGTGTCAAAAATGCACAAAGTAAATTAGGAAAATCCTGCAGTCCTAATACCGTTTAGTGTGCCTTACTTTCAGGCTGCTTTTGATGTATTTATGAACAAAATGACATCTTGCTACTTCTATTGACAATTTGAATGCATGGACATAACATATTTTGGTAATAATCCCTCCCATTTCCTTCTGCTGTCCCTGCTCCCCATCCTGCTTCCATTGAACCCCTACTTTTCCCCCAAGGAGTCCGATGTCTATGTATTTTCATTTTGCCCTCCTTCATCACCATGATGGAATAATGTTGGGGCCAATATTATGAAGGTCCTGCACAGGTAACGAGTGAGGTCGTGAATGTGACAGGCACTTCATGTCTGGAAGATAGCATTCCAAAGTACTTCTCCCCATTTTCTGGCTCTTACATTCTTTTTGCCCCTTCTTCTGCCATGTTACAGAGACTTGGAGAACATGGAAATCTTACTGTTTTATAA